>LQMS01002234.1:0-25097 GCA_001657455.1 Spathaspora girioi | reverse complement strand
GGACTTCTGTGCATAGGGTAGAACAGTTGGTGGTGCTTGTGTGGAATAATAATAAATCAATGACACAAAATGAAGAAAAAAGATGAGGAAACCCGCATAATCCCGATCGGAAGCGCCAACGAAAAACAATGAGAATTGTGGCTGATGCGAAAGTTATCTTATCTTTTTGCAATCTGTTGTGAGGAAACGGGGGGAAACCGAAGAACCCAATACATTTTTTTTATAAAAACTGCAAAGTGATCTTACCCCAGGGGCCAAATAATTCAGACCTACGTCCTAATTTAATACTAGGGACACACGTTGATGATGAAAGTTAAACATAGAGAACCAGCAGGATCTCGCTCCACCAAAATGCAAGGTGCTCAATTCTATTAACATTAGCTATAATCTTCACGCTTATTTGATAAACAAATCATTCCAGATCTAAAAATGCACATAAGGAGGAGAGAATCATTGTTGCAGTTAAATAGTTTTGGTTTACTAGATTTCTTTATCATAAACTTAATTAATTTAAATATGGAAAACTATACAAAAGTGGGATCATAAAAACCATATTTATATGAGACATATTCAAGGGTAGAATTCAAGGGTGCTTTTCTATTGGCTATTTGCAGCCCGAGATTACCCGTAACAATCATCACTGTAGCTATCTTTTCGGACAACGTGTAAACCAAGCTGGGCAATTGGTAAGAAAAACACAGAACTAGCTTCGAAGTTACATAATTTCTATCTCTTTAGAAATATTTAGAAAGTGGATGATCACTAGTTCGTAGTTTCAACATGTAGATCAAGAATTACTGTGTTCAATTTTTCTATTTACGTCACGTGCAAATATAGATATCTAGGTCTACAACCCTATTCAATAAACACTTTCCGGTATATAAACTACATATTTTCTTTTTTCGGTTTGGTGCGCACACATAACTAAAGGGTGCGATCAAACAAAAATCTGATAGTTACTATTATCATTTGGTAGTGCCATCATCTTTTGTTTGGCAGTACAAGCTCGCACAGAGTCTGTATGCACTCTGAAAATTTTTCTGTTTGGTGAGCGAGTGCACCAACCTAAACTTTTACTTTGGTTGAAATTTTTTTTATTCCTTAGAAAAACTCTTGTTTGAAATAGACCTTTCAGTAAGAATTAAAGACCAAAGATGTCATTACCAGCTTCCTTTGACTTAACTCCAGAAGACGCTAAGTTATTATTAGCCGCCAACGTTCACTTGGGTTCTAAGAACGTTCAAGTATGTTTCAATATTAGGAAAGATCGAACAAAGTGAATAATTGTGAAAGATACCAAGAGATAGTATGAGAGGAATAAAGAACAAGTGAGATAGAAAGAGAGTGACCTACTCAAATGTATTACATGATTATATATCTTGACGTGAATGAGTGTTTGCAAAGTCATCAAATATTTGAATTGTTTTAAATTATGAATCAACCCACGACTATATTAAAGGCAAAGACTTCAATAATATACTACACACCAGACAGTAGAGATATAACTTCCCCACTATCGAAGATTGAAAATGGACTGACTTCACTAAATATTACTTTGTACCGCGATCGATATACTTGTCCAAGCATTAGTACTAACTTTTATTTTTAGGTTCACAACAAGCCATACGTTTACAAGACCAGACCAGATGGTGTCAACATTATTAACATCGGTAAGACTTGGGAAAAGATTGTTTTAGCTGCCAGAATTATTGCTGCTGTCCCAAACGCATCTGATGTTGCCGTCTGTTCTTCGAGAACTTTCGGTCAAAGAGCTGTCTTGAAGTTCGCTGCTCATACTGGTGCTACCGCCATTGCTGGTAGATTCACCCCAGGTAATTTCACTAACTATATCACCCGTTCTTTCAAGGAACCAAGATTAGTTATTGTTACTGACCCAAGAACCGATTGCCAAGCTATCAAGGAATCTTCTTATGTTAACATGCCAGTTATTGCTTTAACTGACATGGACTCTCCATCTGAATATGTTGATGTTGCTATCCCATGTAACAACAAGGGTAAGCACTCCATTGGTTTGATCTGGTGGTTATTAGCTAGAGAAGTCTTAAGATTAAGAGGTATCATTGCTGACAGAACCACTGAATGGTCTGTTATGCCAGATTTATATTTCTACAGAGACCCAGAAGAAATTGAACAAAATGCTGCCGAAGAAGCTAAGGGTGAAGAAACTGAAGAAGTTCAAACCCAAGAAGCTGAAACTGAATGGACTGGTGAAACCGAAGAAGGTGACTGGGCTGATTCTGGTGCTACCCCAGCTCAAGAAGACGCTGCTGCTTCCAACTGGTAATTTATATAAAGAAAAAGAAGCTCATTTGGAGATGATGACCAACAAGGAGAGGATAGGAGAAATGTATAAATATTTTTTACATTATTTTTATAATTTAACACATTATGTTTAATAGTTTTAGATTGTTCGTTTGTATCGAGTATTGAGCTTTCAGTCATAATAATATTCAAATTAAAGATTCATTTGGGAGTTGTTCATTTTTCTCTTGGTGTTTGTACGTTTGTATTTTATACATAAAAATTCGAAAAATTAAAATCGTTATATTAATCTGATTCTCAAGTCAAGTATTTTTACAAGTTAGACTCTTTTTCTTTGAACTGAAAGTTATTGCATAGAATCTACAAATGCCCTTCAAATATACTTTGCAAAATCCGTTAAGATAGATTACCCGGCCAATAACTCTTCTGACATAAAAAAGTTTTTCTGGTACAAAAGTTTGAAGTTCAATCATACTCCTTTCTTCTCTATATTTGATTACCACGGAAAGCGACCTAAAAACCAAAAAACCTGAATCCCAGTCATTCAACTTGCTCTTACGACTCTCTTAATAGAGGGTTAAGAATATTTCAGATAGTAACTGCACGTTCTGTGTATGTATGTACTTGTAATTTCTGTGTTTGAGTTTTGTACCAAGGATCAACTACCTAATTCGTTCTGAAGGTGGTGTTGTTTCCTGGTCAAAGTTGAGTTGGTGCCCAATTCATTTGAATATTTTGGACGGACGTGAAAGGTTTTCTTTTACGTTTTTTAACTCACAGAGTATAATGTCATTTCAAGGAATATTCGCCCTTTTTGTTTATTTCTACGGATTTATTCATTCTTTTGTTTTTGGTCTTCCAAGATAAAATACCCGGTTTATCGTGTTCTTTTTTCTCAATAGAATTAGCACTTCATGCCCGGGTGATATTGTACGTAGCTGTAGAAGGTTAACGTGTTGATAGGAGCCATTTTCTTGACGTTTATCCTGTGGTCACATGCTCACTACGAGCATGTGATTAAGTCTGCCAGAAGGCATCGCCAGTGACGGTTCCACAAGCTCCTTTCAAGCCCATTTAAGTGTAAGACTGTATTCGATGATTTCCTAGCTATCGCCTCGCATTTTGTATTTTTTTGCAGCTAGTTTTGGTGAATCTATGCACATCAAGTTACATCCCCAGATACCATTTTTCCAAATAATAGTAAGTATTATATCACGTGATTTAGTTTATATTTTTTTGATCGGCAATAAGAAAAAGAAAATAAAACAATACGCGTAATTCGAGAAAGCCAAACATTTAAAATTAGAAGCAACTGATTTGGTATTAAACTTGTTAGTTTCAAAGATTTATTTAATTTATATCCAATATTTAGTTTCAGTTTTTAGCTCATCTTATCTTATTTTGCTGCACCGTCGCTAATTTAAAGTCCTGGTTGTCGAATAAGCTTTTGTGCGATACACAAGTTTAAAATTCTTTTTTTTAACCGAACCAACTATAAGAGCCGAACTACTTTTAGTTTCACATTTTAAACTATTAAATTTACACATAACTGCCCAGGTTTGATTAATTATGACGTTTCTAGAGAAAGTTCAACAGTTTATATATGAACTTAGTACCAATGACAAATATTCAGAATTCGATCCTCGAAAATCCTTTAATCGAGTAAACAGACCTACATCACCGGATGCCAATGGTGCTCACCAAAACTTGCTAACTTCTTCCAGCTCAGAACATCTTCCACAACAGTCCATTTTTCCAATTGATAGTGCCAATGCAGGTGTTCACGAAACAAAGTTAGCATGGCATCATATTAAAAACTGGCTTGGTCGTTATTGTCCCGATATTCTCAATTCCTTACAGAGTAAATGTACTGATTCGGATCTTGAACAGTTTCAAAAGGATTTAAATATAAGATTGCCACCTGCAGTATCCGAGTTCTTCAAATTAACGGATGGACAATCTAATTTTGGTAGTAATAATTTAAATGCTGGTGGAGACTTCGGATTAATGTTTGGTCTCAAATTAATGTCCTTGGATGAAATTATGATCATGACTGAGAATTGGCGTAAAATAGCAAGTATTTTCAATAGTGAAATATCTCAAATTAAACATTATCAGGAATTGGCAAAACTACCCACGTCTCATATTAGTTCCAGCAATCATAAATCGTCGGAAATGCTTTTAGATATGACGACTTCAATTTCATCGTCTTCCTCCAATTCATTCAAACCTGAACCACAAACATCTGCTTCATCCTCTTCTAGTTCTGAAACCTTACCTCATTTCAACATACCAAGACAAAGGTCGATCCCTCCAGGTACGATACATGAAACGTTTGCCCATCCAATGTGGATACCGATAATAACAGATGAAGTGGGTAATTATATAGGAATAGACTTATCGCCGCCTTCTCAAGGTCAAGGAATATATGGTCAAGTTATTTTATTTGGTCGTGAATTTGATTTTAAATTTAAAATTGCTGATAATTGGGGCGATTTTTTGTTAATATTTGCTAATGACTTGGAAATTGGAAATTGGGATATTAAACGAAATACAAAACATAATGACGGTGATTTATTTATTGGAAATGAAGGAGAATTGGTCTATGCTGATAAAATTTCAAAATTGGAAATACCTTATTTGGAAGTATTAAAATCACGAGCTTTGAAGAAATGGTTTGAATCATTAGAGAAATCTGATGACGATTCAAGTAAAATATTGCTTGATGAATTAAATAACAATAAGGTATCCATATTATCACTCAGTGGGAACTATACTTCACTTGACAGATTTATAAATGATAACTTATCTGTCATTGACAGTATTGCACAACAGTCACAGCAGCACCAGCAACAGCAGCAACAGCAGCAACAGCAACAACAGCACCAGAGCATCAAAAACAACAACTTATACAACCATAAAGACAAACACACAGATAACCACCTTCAACCGACTTCCAGTCCAGCAAAGCACCCATCACGATCTAAGAAGAGTCCATTGTCGCAAGAGATAACTCAAGATATATGGGAAGATAATTCTGATGATACTCTCCAAGAAGTAGACATATCAAATTAGACTTTTTCTTTTAACTTTACAATATATATATTTACTTTTTAAATTACCAAATGATTCTTTGTATGCTACCTGGTTCACTATCCCAAAAGAATTCATAGTTGAAGAAAATGAGCATTGTAACCAAATTGATCCCATTAAGCCAAATAAACTCAATCACATGTGAGTACTCCTTCTTAGGAATGACATAGATCCTGAACACGAGCAATGGGACGATGTAATATCTAGGCTCGAATAAAGGCGATGGAATAATCGTCAATGCAATACTGATAAAGTATGCCGCGATCGTTATCGGGGATAATATTTTCGATCTTGCCAATAATGAAACTAAGTTGTATGTACTAAAATGGTATACCGGAATTGTCACGAAACTGTTATATCTATGATTAAGTATCTTTTTAAAGATATAGAATGTATAATGACGATTATCAGCGAGGAGGAATGGATGAACTATTGTAAAATGGTCTATAATAAGCTTTATTCCAAACATGGCAATTACATTCAAAAGAAGGTTAACACCAAAATAACCACCAATGGTAAATTTTATATAATCTCTAACCCTTCTAGTGGTTAACCAAACAGGCCAAGTAAAGAAATTAATAAAGGCAAAACAATAAAATACTTGAACAATATGGAACTGAATCTGATGATTTTCTTTGTCTCCAAACGTAATTCCTCCATTAACCTTCAAAAATACACTAAATAATATAAAATTAATCAAGAATGCAAGAACCAGGAACCAGCTTTTAACAGTTTCAAAAATAAACTTGATTATCCTCTGTATAAACCCTCGTTCTCTCAATTTAACATCAACAAAGACAGTCAAGATAAAAGCTAACCATATAATATTAGTCTGTCTAAACCAGAGACTGAAAAACCCCACTACTGCACTTATCCAGGGATACTGTTTATGCCTATAACTTACCAAACCTAAGGCGGCCATAATTAAAATTGCTGACCATACATCAGTATAAAACAAAAAGTAATACGTAAATAATAAAGGTTGTGATATGAAATTTATCGTCCAAAATGAATTCGAATTATATCGTTTGAATAGAGGCAATACTAAAGGAAATACAATCAAACCACCTACCAAGTTGACCGATCTTAACAAATTATTATCTTGACAATCAACACCAACCAAGAATTCTAACATTTTAGCAAAGACAAATCCAATTAGGTATAATCCAGGAGGAGTGGTTATTTTATTATCCCAATATGTGAACCTGTAGTTACAATATACTTGACATTGTCGCAAATGAAAGATCTCATCAATGAAAGGCTGCTGAACCTTAAGGGATACTAAATGTCGTACAACTAAACAAAATATGACAAATAAGCAAACAAATACACAATTGATTCCAAAATAGCTATTTGATGCAATTACCAATGCCATGATGATTGTTGTCAGCTCGTTATCTGATCGTGAACTATGTGTAAACCCTGCTTTGTTGGCAGCACCTTTGTCGTGGACTATTTTGGAGGGGGTATGTTGATTTGGCCTGAGCACGACTTTTTTCCATAACTAAGATCACAGAGAAAACCAAAAAGTTGGTTGCAAAAAAATGAAACAATCCTAGAAGAAAGGAAATGAACTATCCCAGCTATTAGTTCCGAAGTCTGAAGGAGGGAACGGCTAGTTTTAAAGCTAGATCTGGATGCAATCAACTACATCTTGCTAACAATTCAACTAGGCCAACCAGATATTTTCCAGCTACTTATTCTTATATTCAACTACTTTACTAGCATAGCACCAGCTATGTCAACCAGTTCCTTGATTCCAGATATGAGTACCCGTTTCATACCTATAAGTTCATCCTCGCAAGTTTATAAAAACCGTAATCATTTGGTTCTGGATGAGATGTCAGTCCCACTCAATCTACCTGCCATTTTATCATTAAGAGAAGATTTTCTATTCAGTGGGATTGACAATCATTCAAGTTCATTCAGGTCAGATACAAGTGGGGAGGTAGGAAGTTCAAGTTCGATCTTTTCTGCAAGCACTCCAGTTTCAACTAGAGGAGGGACTCCAATCTCACCAAGTGATGCTCATCAGGATACCGTCGCTGCTGCATTAGAATTTAAAAAGGGATCTAGAGTATTAACATTCAACTCCACCAAGTCTCCAACAAAGCAACATCTTGAACCTGTAGATCATTCATTATTTCCCAATCCCGGTGATTACCCCAAGAATAAGAGTAACTTGAAAAAGACTCAACCAATAAAGACAACAATGGCAACGGATATTCTTCAGGCTCCTGGGTTAAGGAATGATTATTATTCTAATCTAGTTAGTTGGTCCCCCAAAACCAACAGGGTGGCTGTGGGTTTAGGATCCAAAGTCTATCTTTGGGGTGTGGATAATAACGTAATCCTGGTGAATTATGAAAACTCGAATACAGGTGGAACTAATACAAACCATAGTGGTGAAATAGTAACAGCAATTTCTTGTTCGGAAGAATATTGGATCTTGGTTGCTACTGCGGGAGGGAAAATTTTATTAGTTGATCAAAAGGAAAATGAAGTAGCCGCAGAATATCTTATCAAGGATAACAAATGTGTGTTTTGTATTACTTGGTTTCCCAATTCTTTGAATTTTATTGCAGGTGATGATTACGGAGATGTTTATTTTTTCAAGATAATGGAACATGATGTAATTGATTTGGTTTTAGAAAAACAATTCAAGTGTCATCAGCAACATATTTGTGGTAAAGTAATACCGAAAGATGCTTCCCCTGGATGGGCCGATTTTTTACTAACCAATGTATAGGACTTGCTTTAATTAATACTAACGATGAACTTGCAGTGGGTGCAAATGACAATTCTTGTACAATTTGGAACATTACAGATATCTATAATCCAGTATTGAAATTTGTGTTACCCCATAACGCTGCAATTAAGGCTCTAAGTTATTGTCCTTGGACTCAATCATTGTTGGCTACTGGTGGTGGGAGTAAGGATCGTAAAATTAGATTTTGGCATACTTCAACAGGTACTCTACTTAACGAATATTATACTGATGGTCAAATTACGTCATTGAATTGGTCTCAATATAACAAAGAAATTGTTGCAACTTTCGGATTTGGAGGTGGTGGAGGACATCGAAATAGAAATAGGAATGGTAATAGTTCTACTACCAGTACCACTACTGCTAATAATAATCATCAACAATCTACGTTACTTTGTGTCTATTCATATCCTCAAATGATTCCCAAGGTTGAAGTTACTGCTACTTATAATTTACGAATTCTTAGTTCAACGATGAGTCCAGATAATTGTTCAATCTGTGTTGCAACCAATGATTCTACAATTAGAATTTATCCACTTTGGAAGAAACTGATTGAAATTTCAACCAATCACGATTCATCAAGAAATGTCGGGGTTTACGGTAGTTCGATCATTGAATTGGTTGAAGGAATTACCAAAGGGTCTGACCCTATTAGGTAACATTCCTGTGCTCGTAACCATATAACTCTATACATGGAAAAAGAAAAAAAATCAGTTACTCTATTACGTAATGAGCCCACGCACTATATCGACAAAGGTTAATTTTTGAGCGCACTCATTTTCTAAATCCTGCGCCCCTTCTCATCTGAATCAAACGATAACTCAAAATTCTTACCTTTTTAGTAACTTTTTATCCAATAGCTATTTAACCAAATGTCTACTGCCTTAATTAATCGTTCCTTAACGACAATCAGAACTGAGCTTGAATTCTTACGTGATTCAGAAGTCATTACTGAAGGGTTGTATAACAAACTTGTCAAATCAATTCCAGATAAATTTCAAAAAGATAGTCAAGCATGGGATGTCGATAGATTAACAAACAACAATACCGTGCCAGCTGCTGCTGATATCACTTCTAAATTATCTGATTCCCTTGCTAAAACTACAATTTCATCACCACCAGCATATGCACCACCAACTAATGCCAAACCTGGGGTGGCTAAACCTGTTAGTTATTGCACAGCAATTTATGACTACCGGGCACAAGAGTCTGATGATATTTCCTTTTCTGTAGGAGAAAAAATTGCAGTTGTGGAACATTTAAGTGAAGACTGGTGGAAAGGATATAAACAAGGGACGGAAAAGTCTGGAGTTTTCCCAGCCAATTACGTCAGAGAAATATCTGAACTGGAATATAATAGCAGTGGCCAGTCTGAAAAGAGTCAGTATCAAGTAGTTCAACAACAGCCACCTCCTCAAGGACCTTCGTACGGTGGCTATGCTCAATTTCCCCCTCCTTCGACTAATTATTACCCTCCTCAGCAATACAATCCTCCACCTCCTCAACAATATAACCCTCCTCCTCCTGAAAAACAAGAACAACCACAGCAAGTTGTTGTTGAGCAACCTCATACTAGCCAAGGTAATGAACAAGTTAAGAAGTTTGGTAAAAAATTGGGTAATGCTGCCATCTTTGGTGCTGGTGCCACTATCGGGTCAAACATCGTCAACTCTATCTTCTAAGAGGTATCAATAAAGCAAATGGGTATATAGGTTTTGTTGATTTGCTTTGAGTTTTCTCTATATATAGCTATTATAATAGGCGAATACAACTACGAGAAAAACAATGTTCCCACGCACTGTGGGGGAAACAAAGTTGATTTTTGAGTTCATTTTCTAAATCCTGCTGCATTTCTTAAATCAAAAAATCAAACGATAACTTCAAATTCTTACTTTTTCAGTCGCTTTTTCTTCAATATCTATTTAACCAAATGTCTACTGCTTTAATTAACCGTTCTTTAACGACCATCAAAACCGAGCTTGAATTCTTACGTGATTCAGAAGTCATTACCGAGGAGTTGTATAACAAACTTGTCAACTCAATTCCAGACAAATTTCAAAAAGGTAGTCAGGCATGGGGTATCGATAAATTAACAAACGACAATAACAACAACAACAAAGATAGCACTTCCTTCTTATCTGGATGGCTTGCTAAAACTAAAATTTCCTCACCACCAGCATATTCTCCACGAACTAAACCCAAACCTTCGGTTAAACCTATTAGTTATAGTAAAGCAATTTATGATTACCAGGCCCAAGAATCGGACGATCTTCCCTTTTCTGTAGGAGAAAAGATTGCAATAGTAGAACATATAAGTGACGGCTGGTGGAAGGGATATAAACAAGGGTCGGAAAAGAGTGGAGTTTTCCCGGCCAATTATGTAAAGGTCATATCTAAGCTGGAATATAATAAGAAGGACTCCCGATCTGAAAAGAGTCAATATAAAGTATTTCAGAAACAGCCACCACCTCCACAACGACCTTCCTATGGTGGCTATGCTCAATTTCCCCCATCCTCGACTAATTATTACCCTCCTCAGTCTGCTCAACCACAAGGGCAATCACTGCAAGGTGTTGCTGAACAACCTCAAACTCAGCAAGATGATCAATTGTTGGAGTTTGGTAAAAAATTGGGAAATGCTGCCATTTTTGGTGCTGGTTCCAGTATTGGTTCAAAAATTGTCAATTCTATCTTCTAACTAAGCATATAGTTACGTTTACTATTTTGCTTTGTATCTTCTTTTATATCTTCTTTTTATTAATTTTAATAGGCAAATAAATTTGTAGAACTTAGAAGTTCACATATTACATTCTCTACTGAAATTGACTCAAGGTACAACATTTAATAATGACTATTTACAAAAAAGGATAAACTAAGCCCTACTTACGACTATCAGTAACAGTGTTCAACAATAAAGTATCATTGTCCAAAACAATTTTATTTGGAGAAGAAGCTAAAATAGAGGCAATTTCTTTAGCTGTATCCAATCTTTTCAACTCAACATAATCTTTTGATTTTTTAATGGCTTCCCCAATCAATTCAGCTGATTTAGCTTCACCCATAGCCTTAACCACCAATTGTTGTTTTTCTTGAATAGCCTTATCAACAATAAATGCTGCTCTTTGAGCATCTTGTTGAGCAATTTGTTTAGCTTCAACCGCAGCACTAAATTCTGGGGAGAAAGTCATAAATGTTAAGGAAACATCATCCAATAAGATATTAAATTTTGAAGCCCGACGAACTAAATTCTCTTTAACTAATCTACTGACTTTCTCACGTTGAGTGATTAATTGAGATGCATTAAATTGAGCCACCACTGATTTCAAAACTTCATTAACAATTGAAGGAAGAACTTTTTCTTCATAGTCAGTACCTAATGTTCTAAACATGGTAGGCAATTGAAACATATCAGGTTTAAACAAAACTCTACATGTAATATTAACCATTTGTAAATCCTTAGTACCAGTTAATGAAGCAATTTCTCTTGGTTTAGCTCTAACATCAAATATAATTGGTCTTTGAAACCAAGGGATGACAAAATGAGTGCCTTCTGGGTAAATTGTAGATTGAACCCCATTAATACGAGAATACACAATTGCTCGTTGACCACCATCAACATTAAATAATGCATTTTGAACTAAAAAAGTTCCTCCAGCTAATACCAATACCCCTCCAATCCCACTAAACATTGCCCAAGGAGATCTAGGCATTTTACCCCCACCACTTCCGCCAAACCGAGTTTGCTGAGAAACACGCTTGAATTGTTTGGCTAATCTATCCCAATTTGGATCGTTCATGTTATATAATTGATTTAAGATCTCGAGAAGATTTTAACTTTGATACGATATAGAAAGGGTTTTTCTTTTGCTTTCGGTTGGTGGGAAAAGAAAAACTGGAAAATTGCCACTACAAAAAAATGTCCTGCATAGCATTCGTCTAAGAACCACATTGCATGAGGCTCACATTAATTTACCTCCATTTGGTTCAGTTGTTTAGAATAGCTGGATACATTGGATCCGAAACATCTTTTGCAATAAAGCGATATTTGTAGCTACACAGTAGGTTCATAGAAGTTATAGCCTTCACCTGGGGCGTGTATGAAAGTAAGGTATTGCGCATACGAATGGAAATAAAAAGGACCTACTGGTTATGGCTGTGAAATATGACCCTTTATGTAATATCTATATAGTCCCCCTAGGAAGGTACACCTTCATAATCATTCTTTTCATAATAATCTTGTAAAGCTCGTTTCCAATATCTTTTCCGATTGGTCTGGATCGGATTAACTCGAAATACTTTTTCTGAAAAAATCAATACTAATATAACTACTCCAACAACAGCACTTGGAGCAATTGATCTAACAAACGTATCAGTGGTTATTGTTTTCTGATAAGGACATTGAGCATATGGACCACCATAAACAAAACAGTTTTCCACGGTAAGATCATTTAAATCGATCCAAATAGGTAAGGTATCATTATCAGTTACATTCAATAATGATAACATTTCTCCATTCAGTCGAGGTAAACTAAATATATAACCGTCTGGACAATCATTATGTTGTATATCGACATATGATTTTTTTCTATCTAAATCTATACTCCAATCATAAGGCGAGGTTTCATTTTGACATGCATATGGATATGAATCATAACAATTCGCAACTTCCCAACCATTTGAATTCAACACAACACATCTGTATGGAACAGTGCCATTGGAAGCAGAACTAGTTAAATTTGTATATGTAGGCATTGCTGGTTGGAATGGAGCCCAAGACCAAAGCAGAAATGGGATAAATGCATTGAAAATTTGTCCTAAATCCAGAATACTGGTCAGGTTAACCTTATAGGTAGTTGAATTGAAGATCGGAGTTAATCCGCATCGGATATATTGTCTTACACTAGTTAATGTAAATGGATCAACATCATTATCGATAATAAATCGGAAATTAGTTGTAGAAGTATTGAAATCTTCAACTAAATTTTCACATAACATAGCCATTGATTCTTCATTGGTTGCCTTTATACTCGTTTGTAAACTATCATCAAAGAAAACACCTAGTTTATCATTATCTGTTATATTGTAACCCAATTTCGCATCAACTAATTCGTCCGATACTACGTTTATCATTATTCTTCTTAATTCAGTATACAATACTGTGTGTAATGAAGGCATTAAAGCAATGGATTGATTATAGAAACTTATCGGTGCAGTAGAAGTAGCAGATTCTATAGTGTTTCTGTAGTCTTGTAAAACCTGAGGAGTGAATATGTAGGTACCAAGACTAGAAAATGTAGCATTCAAAGTTGAATTTCCTGAGATTTTATAATTGAAAAGCAGATCGTAACCTAAAGTCATATTAGATTTGGTATAATGAATTGATTTTAAATTTAGTAACAAAGTAATTAAATTAACTTCAAAATTAGTATTAGTTTGCAGAATATAATTTTCAAATCGATTCATTAACATTTGAGTACTTAAATTGGTATCACAAGTATAGTTTTTATTATTCCAATTTAAGTCCACTATATTATTATTAGTGCTGTTATTGGGAAATGGACTAGGACAAAGTTGCCAAATTTGAGTAAATTCATTCCAATATAAATCAATCATAAAAGTTTGAACCCCAACCGTGAGAAAACTATCGACATAACTCAAACTATCAACAGTATAACCGTATTGATCAAATATCATACTATTTAGTGAACCTCCAGAATTTGATATTTGATCAATTGGCACAGTCATTGAAACATCACGTTGAGAACGCAATGCAATTTGAAGTGTTGGTGATAAAGTTGGCCAGTTTTGTAGACATAGGATAGAGTGAACTAACCATAGCCATATAACTATGACCTTGAACATAGTGACATTTAGCGAGCAGTATGTGTATTAATGGGGGTAGCAACAAGCCAAAAAAAAAAGTAAATCAAACCTGCACCAGGAAGCAACAGCAAGGAACAAGAAATAGAACCAGAAGATCTATCATCAAAGGGCAAAAAAAAAGATAAAATGATATTAATTACGCAGTTTTGAATGCTGGACGTAGATCGGAAAAATAACTGAAAAGACTATAATATATTGGCAGAGACTCGACTCAATATGTGTGGTGCGGCTCCTGTCTTTCAAAGGAATGGTACATAATGTCGAAAGAGGTCTTTATAAATCATAGTAAATTTGAATCAGTTTATATATTTGGGTGAGTCAATAGATTATCCGGATACTACTTGTAAAGTATGGCGGTAAAGTAAACGCGTGAGTAAATCCTTTCCATTGAAAACTTCGAGACGAAAAGAGTTTGCCAATACCAACAAGTGTAAACATTGGGACGTTTTTGTCAACTGGTTGCATGCTAAGCATTTGGCGACCTCAAATTAGATTGACTACTAGTTCCCGATTTACATTATTTGGAAGACGTTCATATAAGAATATGACTACTAATTCCACCACCATAGAGGACCAACTGCTTCCCCATCCAACCATGGGAAATATTTTACATGCTCTTAATTCCAATCAACGTAAGGCAGTTACATCGCCTCCATTCTCCAAGCTACAAATAATAGCTGGTCCAGGAACAGGTAAAACCACTGTTTTGACTTCCCGAGTTGCTTTTCTTTTACTTGATGGTAAAATTCCTCCCGAAGACATAATAGTAACTACATTTACTAAAAAAGCTGCTAATGAAATGATTGAACGGTTAACTAAAATGCTTCCTGATGTTAATCTTGATGAATTAAAAATTGGTACTTTCCATTCAATATGTTATAAATTAATTGTCAAGTATGGGAATAAAATGGGATTATCTGGATTCACTATTGCTGATGAACGAGATAAGGTATTTTATATTAAGGAAATGCTACTGGAATTAACTAGGGAAGAAATTAACCTGTTTCCACCAACTGATATCAAGAAATTCAAAAGGGATAAGAGTTCTCGCAAGTATCGTGATTTAGATCCTAGTACAGTGCTGTCCGCAATCTCACACTTGAAATCAAAGGGGATGACTTGTGACACGTATAGTAAGGAGCAAAACTCTAACAAATGTCTAGAGTTATTTTATACCAAATATCAAAAGAAACTATTAACTAATAAAGTATTGGATTTCGATGATTGTTTATTATCATGTCATGAATTAATTTCAAAATTTCCTTTGACAAATATTCAACATATTTTGGTTGATGAATTTCAAGACACTAATGAAATTCAGTTACAATTGATGTATAAATTTTCTCCAAATGTTACAATAGTGGGAGATGCTGATCAAGCTATTTATTCATTTAGAGGTGCTCAAGTTATAAATTTTCAAAAAATGATTGATTATTATCAAGCAAACCAACAATCTGTTGATATAATCACCCTTGACATTAATTATCGAAGTACCCAGGAAATCCTTGCGTTTTCAGAAACAATAATGAAACAAGAACTGGATCGTAAACCTAAACAATTAATTTCTCAACATTCTAAAGTATTGGGATCTCCCGTGCATGCCCAATTAAAGTCGGAGGTTCAAGAATCAAAATGGATAGTTTCACAAATAACTACACTTTTATCGCTTCCCAATCGACTTTTACAACCACAAGATATGGCTATTCTTGTAAGATCGGCATTTCAGACACGAGTAATAGAGAAGGAATTGAAATCAGGGGGGATACCATATCATATGATCCGAGGAAGGGCATTTTGGGAGAGAAAGGAAGTTGTGGTTATGATGGATTATTTAAGAATAATTGCTAATGAAAATGATCGAGTTGCAATTTTAAGAACTATAAATAATCCTAAACGAGGAATTGGAGAAAAGAAGCTAGAAAAAATAGATGAATTTTTAAAATTAGTAGATCTGGATAGTAATAGTACAACTGTTTATGAGAAATTATTAACTATAAATGATAATGGAGTAAAACTTTCCAAGAAAGTTCAATCCAATATCAAGGACTATTTGAAATTCATTCTAAATGCCAAAGAGAAATTACAGTCAATAGGAAAAGATAAAACCAAACTTGTTGAATTATTTGACTTTATAAGCAAAGAATCTGGTCTTATTAAAGAATTCGAAGATCCTGATGAAATTGACAACATGAATGAAATTAAAAAAGCTATAGCTCAATTTGAGCCAACTCTTCAAGATGATGATAATAATGACATCCTTCCATCTAGGAACATTCTTGGACAATTTCTAGATTCTATAGGTCTCAATGAAACAGTTGAAGACCAGCAACAGAAGCAGCCGAGTCATCCTAACTACAAAGGTAGGGTATCAATAAGTACAATCCATGGAGCCAAGGGGTTAGAATGGCCAATTGTATTTGTTCCTGGATTATCTGAAGGTTTACTCCCATCAAGTATGGCGATAAGAGAAAATAAGTCTGACGCTATAAATGAAGAAAGACGATGTTTATTTGTTGCTGTGACTAGGCCTAAATTATTATTATATACATCTTGTTATGTTGAAGATAAACCGGACGAGGGTGAACATGACCAAAGTTGGAGAAAGAGGATTACTGAACCTTCAATATTTATTAGTTTTATTAAGGAGAAAAGAAATGACCTTGTTGGGTTTTCTCGAGACAATTTCAGGACATTATATCAAATGCTGGGTAAACCATATCCCGATGATTTTGATCAGTTTTATCAGTCATATAAGAGAAATTTAGAATCTAACAGTACTGATTATAACATAGGAAGAATAATAAGTTCCGATGATTCTATTAGAAAAGCATCCGATCTTCTATTTATTGGTAAGAAAGGTAAAATAAATCATTCCTTCAAGCATCAAGCTCCGGAAGAACAAAGTTCAAAGACCCCCCCCTTGGCTAAAAATAAAGCTCCTACTTATATACCAAGCAGCAGAACAGGTTTCAGATTAGGAACTAAACGTACAAAAGCACCACCATACATACCATATAGAAGTAAAAAAAAAACACTCATCTTGAAAAACAAAAAAACTAAGTACTTTTCTTAAATTAAATATAGAGTTGTATAGAAAATAAATTCCATTAGACAACACAAAAAAAAGCGAACCATTCTTTATTTTGTGATGGCAAAACTCCAAGGTAATTCCAAATGAACAACTTTGTCATCATCAACAAACTTGGATATAGCAGAATAATTACCTCTGGCAATCATACCACTTGGAGCTTCAACTTCAGGAAATTTTCTTTCATAATAAGGATTATCAATTGTATTTGGTGGGTAACTTCCTAAGGGTTCTTCGACTTTTTCCATTCTAATTCCACCTCTCTTCACACTATGTAAATATTTTAAACCAGTTATAATTTCATGTTGAACTCTAAATTTAATAACCAATTGATAAATTGATTTTTCTTTAATATTAAATTGAATTTGTTGGTTAATGTTTTGTTCCAAATCAATTCTAATTGGAGCCAACTTTGGTTGGTCAGGAAACTCTAATCCCATTTCAATAACCACAACTTTTCTATTATCACCAGCTTTTACCGGATAAAGTTTACTATCAGTGGATATTCCTAATGAAGCCTTCCATTTAGCAAGTGATTCATCTTCAGCATCAAGTTGAGCATATTCTGAAATAGTTTTCTTTTCAGTGACTGTGTATCCTTCAACTTGTTCAGGGACTAAATCCTCGTCTGACATTATCTATTTAATTTGTGTACTATGAAAAAAAATGCTAAGAATTGAATTGATCTGGTTGACGAATTCTTCCTCCCTTTAAACTTAAATATCAACGCGTGAGAAAAATCTCGTGTAAATTGTTCGATTGTTTTTTCGAGTGGTTTTTTCTCGTATGTTTACGTTTACGTTTATTAGATTTTACAAAGTACAAAAAATAGATATAGACTATTTACTTTTGTTAATACTTGTTGGTTGTTGTGGGTGACCATTACTCTTCTTGTAAAATCTCTTGTTTGTTTTTTGTCGGTTATTATCATCCGGTATTATAATATATGGATTATTTAATAATCTTCGTTCAGTTTCTTTATCATAAGGAAGAGGACTAGGTTGTAGTGGATTATACATAGAAGGGTAATTTGGATATGCTGGGTTTGTAGGAGGGATTGGAGCATATTGTGGGTAAGGAGCATATCCAGGATAAACCATTGGTGAAGGATAGTAAGTGGGTGGATACATGGGTAGTTGCTGTTGTCCATATATATTATTATAATTTGCAAATGTCTGATTTTCTCGTTCTTCCTGTTGTTCCTCTTCCTCTTCCTCTTCTTCTTCATTTTGAAATATTTCTTGTCGTAATTTCATATAAAGTGCTTCTTTTGATGCTCGTTCAGTTTCAATATTGTTCATAGATTCGTTTATTGAGGTCGGAGTGCTCGATGCAGTATCTTGAGATATTGAATTATCTCTTGAAGTCTCTGAATTTTCACCCGTACTAGCTCTAGTAAGTGAAACTATCTCTTTCTTTTTCTTAACTATCATCTTCGGTTTCACCTGCTGTTCCGCCGGCTGCTGTGGCTTCTGCTGTGGCTGAGCTTGCTGCTGTGGCTCACTCACTTGCTGTTCAGAATCTTCACTAACTTTACACAACCTTATAAAAGTGTCAGACGAAGTTATAAACTCGTAGTTGATCTCGTCAACTAAAGTTACTGTAATTTCATTTGTCGCTTTGTTATTCCAGTGAGATAATCTATAATATTGACATAATTGATGGGACAATAACCGATAGTATGAGTTCTTCAAATATGAAGCAGGGATAGCATAACTAGTACTGTCGACCGACTCTATGAATTTGATTAATTCTTGTTCCAAATGTAACAAATAAATTCTATCTTGTTGCTTTAATAACGCAGTTTGGATGGAACTGGGTATAGCATGCTGGTCTGGCCCCTGTGGATTTCGCTCCTGTTTCTTGTGCTCTATCAGATTTAGAGTCATCCTTAAAATAAACGTCCGTTCCGTATTAGCTTTATATTTATCAATATGTTTTTGTTCTAAAACTAAAGTAATTACCTGTTCACTTTGTATGTCAGTTTGGATGTAGATTTTTTTGCTTTCTTTTTTTCAGTTCAGTTTTCTTTTTTCTTGCAAGAATTGGTCGTTCCTGCATATAGCGTTGTAAAGATTAACCTTTTTTTTTTTGATAGTGCATTTTTTTGGCAACACTTAAGGGGAGTGGCAACAACATCACGTAGCAAACATTGTTTGTAAGTTAAGTGGCAATGTCAACTCAAGATGAAGTATGTATTACTATATGAACCCCCAATTGACACATATGATGTGATTTACTAACATTTGATTGTGTTTTAGATTAGAGCTAAACGTTTAGCAAGGTTACAACAACTTGACGCACGGCATGCTCACCGGAGACAACAACCGGTGCAACAGGGTCAACAACAACAGGAACAACAATTTGGTGCTGCAACTGGAACTAACACTGATATTGCTACTCCTTCTTCTACTGCTACTAGTGGTGGTGAAAATGTATCACGTGCTGTGGAAGAAATGTTGCCGGAACATACTCTTGAATCTACTTCAGTTGATCCTTTCACAGATTGGGTATTAACTCAAGTAGAATTTATATTTCAAGCAACCGTCAACCCCAACAAAAATCACAGTCAACACGATTTGGTATTTTTATACAATTTAGCATATGAGTTACAACAACGTTCTACATTAAGACCTGACGATATTGAATCCATTTTTATGGAAATTTTAACCGAAGCCGGAATCCCCCCTAAATCCAAGTCTTTAATGGAATATTTATATCTGACTTATCATAATGCATTCAGAACAAAAAGAGCAATACCGGTGAAGGCAAGCATGTACCAAGAAAAGGTTCAATTTCTTAATCAAATTATTAAATTTTCAATTAATTATGCCGGAATAAGTTTCCATGTGGTTGATTTATTTATAAATAATGATGTTGGTAAATCTTTAGATTTTTTTGTTAATAGATTCCATGATGTTTCTTCATTTTTAATTGATGTTATAAATAATCAAGAAGATGAAGAATTACTTGAATTGTTGAATTTAATTTTCCCTTATCTAAGTTTTAAAATTTCTACAACTACAACAAATCAAAGTTCAACATTTGTTTATTTATTATCAATTTTCGAAAGTTTAGTTTCGATTAAGCTGGTTGCTGCAAAATTCTCCCAAATTAATGGATTTCAACCCCCAGCAAAGGATCAATGTCTTGATTATGAACACAAGACTTTATTAGGTCCATTATTAAGAATATCTCCATTATTGGATGATATGGCTGTGAATTATTTCCAGGAAGTAGGTGAATTAACCCCAATTCAAATCAATAATACTTATTCCTCAATTCAAAATGAATATAATGTGATAATTTCACATTTATTTACAGTTGTCGATAAATTAGTAAGAGGTTCGGTACAAACTAGAACTGATTTAATTGAATGGTTTGCTAAATTAATTAATTTAAATCATTTAAGACGTGGTTCACATGCCGATTTTAAAAAATTATCAAGCGATGGAATAATGTATAATATTTCCATAATTTTAGTTAAATTAAGTTTACCATTTTTAACATATCCTTTATTTAATAAGATTGATAAAATTGATGTTGATTATTTCAAGAACAACAAATTACTTGATGTGCTTGAAGAATCAAGAGTTAATTCAACAATAGAAGAAGTTAAACAGGAATATGAACAACTGGTAGAAGAAGATACAAATTTCATATCTGATTGTTTTAATTTAACCTTGGCATATCTTCATTATGGTATAGGTGGTATCTTTATCAAGTATGACCGATTAAAACAACAAATTAAGCAAGCCCAATCAAGAATTGATCAAATTGAATCAGGGCAAACTCCACCGGGACTTAATCCTATGATGATTAGTTTTCTTCGACAAGAATTACCAAAATTGAAGAAAACAGTGGTATTATTTAAATCAATTAAACATGCAATTAAAGCTATTTTTAGTTTTACTAATTTACAATTGGAAATATTTGATTTTATAATTGGCGCTACCACATTTATAATTAGATTAATTGACCCATCACATTCATATCCACAATCAAAACTTTCTATTCCAATTTTTAAAATTTCAAAAATTTCTGAATTAGATGATCATGATTATTTGAAAACTAAGACTCCCAAACCTTGGAAATATTATCCTGAGTTTATTGTGGAAGGAATAGTTAATTATTGTAAATTTCTGACAAATTTCATCGGATGTCCCTTGGTTAATAATCAAGATAAATTAACTTGTTTTTGTGAATTTATAATTATATTATTAAGATGTCCTGAATTAATAGGTAATCCTCATTTAAAATCAAATTTAATTGAAATTTTATTTTTTGGATCATTACCTATGGGTAATTCTAATGATGGGTTCATGATTAGTATTTTCAATAATAATAAGCTTATAATTGATAATATTTTATATTCATTACTTGATTTTTATGTTATGGTGGAAAAGACTGGAGCAAGTTCTCAATTTTATGATAAATTTAATAGTAGATATTATATTAGTGTTATCCTTGAAGAATTATGGAAAAATACAATTTATCGTTATCAATTGAAGGATTATTCTAAAAATAATGTTGAATTTTTCATTAGATTTATTGCAAGAATGTTGAACGATACTACATATCTTTTAGATGAAACATTTAATGTATTGAATGAGATTCATAATATTCAACAGGAATTAAAAAAGAGACAGATGTCGTCTGGAGATGAAACAATGGGAACTAATGAAGAACTTGCCAC
This sequence comes from Spathaspora girioi, assembly GCA_001657455.1. Classification (NCBI taxonomy): domain Eukaryota; kingdom Fungi; phylum Ascomycota; class Pichiomycetes; order Serinales; family Debaryomycetaceae; genus Spathaspora; species Spathaspora girioi. The sequence goes on along the minus strand of LQMS01002234.1, from coordinate 3,287 downwards.
TAAATTGGATACATTAGAATCTCAAGCCAAATCATATATGGGGCTTTCTAATAAAACTATGGAATTATTTAAATTATTTACTAAAGAAGTTCCTCGGGGTTTTATGCTTGCTGAAATTATTGATCGATTGGCAGGAATGTTAAATTATAATCTTTCAATTATGGTAGGACCAAAATGTTCCAATTTGAAAGTTGAATCTCCCGAGAAATATAGTTTTGAACCTAAAACAATATTAACTTTATTATGTGAAATATATGTTAATTTATCATCACAGCAAGAATTTATTAGTTCAGTAGCTCATGATGAACGTTCATTCAATTTGGCTTATTTCCAAAAAGCCGAAAAAATCCTTACTACAAAGACATTTGTTGAATCTAAAACGATCAACGCATTAATTAAGTTTGCCCATCAGGCAGAAGATCAAAGAAAATTGGATCAATTGGAAGAAATGGAAATGGGAGAAATCCCTGATGAATTCTTGGATCCTTTAATGTTTACATTAATGAATGATCCGGTTATTCTACCTGGTTCAAAAGTTACAATTGATCGTGCTACTATTAAAGCTCATTTGTTAAGTGATCTGACTGATCCATTTAATAGAATGCCTTTAAGTTTAGATGATGTAGTTGATAATGTTGAATTAAAACAAAAGATCGAAGAATTTAGACAAAATGCTAAACAGAAATAGAACGTTTTTAGTCAGCTTATAGGTGGATTTATAAGTTATCTAAGTTAATATATTTCTAACAGAGTGATTATGTTTTATCTCTTTACCTAAGTTAAAGATCATTCAGTCAATGTCAAGGATGGATCTGGAAGAGGGAGCAGTTGGAATTAGAGCTAGAATTAGTACAATATCGTTATAATAAAAGTTTTTACAAAATATAAGATTTCAATTATAAATATACATAAAAGTTTAAGGGCTTAGCTTGGGCTCTTGGTCCTGTCTCGGGCACCGGCAACTGGATCTGGCTCGGGCTCAGGCCCCTTTCTTCCCTTACGAGAAACACAGATGGACCCTCATCTGCCACTTCTTCCCAATAAACTAATTAATGAGTAACACATCACGCTTAAGAAGGATTAAAGAAACTCAAACCTTCTTTAATCCTACCGCAGAATATACCACACCCACGGTTAATCAAATATCACTCATTCAAATAAATCTCGAAAGACATAATACACCCTAAAAAGGTTACTCCAACACCATCATATTGCCCTTCTTTCAGAAACATTATTCAAACGAAATACTTTCTCTTCCCTCAAGAGGGATTTTTATCACGGATCTACACCCATCCATCTCATAGCAGCCGAACCAGCGTCAAAAACCGCAATTCTTTCACGCTCACAACCGATTACATCTCACCTTATCACGCACGGGCTCACTGCCCCCTTTCAGCACCATATCACTGATGCTCTATTCAAAATCGAACACGAATATTATTATTTTATCTCCATTTACGTCCCCTCTTCATCAACCACCACCAAACGACGTTTCTTAGAGACTATCTTACCCATACTCATCAATGAATTCATAAACTTACAAAGAAAATATTCCAATCCGCATCTCGTCATTGGCGGAGATTTTAATTTCGTAATGGATGAAGCTATTGACAGCTTCCTCATTCATTCCACTTCTGTCACTCCTACCCCAAATTCCCTCAAGGTAATAATGCAGGAACTTATTGATAAAACCAACATAATTGACAGCTTTCGACACATCGAACCACAAAGTATCAATTACACTAATCATAACACACACACTAACAGGAGACTCGACCGAATTTATATCAGCGAACATCTCCATCCCCGCCTTCTAAAGTTCCAAATTCATAGAACGCTCCTATTATCTAGTCACGATGCCACATCAATAACTCTAATCCCAGCAACAGACATTCCCCTCACTATTGGACCCCGAAGATTTATCTTCCCCGATAACCTTCTCCCAATTGAGGAACCCAACACCATATTACATCAATTCATGACCTCTGATCTTGATGAATTCGTCAGAAAAGCTACCGCCTACGGGATTCGACGTAAAAGAATCGAACTCGCTTTAGCCAAATCGCACTCGCCACTTTCAATCAACTACACTCGCGGGGAACCCAACGTCACTATGTACACAACCCTTAATAGTGAATTTAAGGGTAGTTCACATAACAAATCCTACATTAAGGTTCTCAGCGATGAGAACAATCAAAACATCACCACCAAAACGGCAAAAATGATACAGATCGCTTATGAGTACTACTCCAAACTATACAACAATCACACTACTCATTTCCAGGCTCTGTACATTAAGCCATACTTAAACACCTTTCCAGAGCGACTCCTGCACGTCGCATCCCGCCAGCTAGAACGACCTATAACTCAAGACGAAATATTTGAAGCCCTCAATAATATGGATTCGAAAAAGAGCCCCGGCCCAGACGGACTTACGGTCAACTTTTATAAACTGAACTGGGAGCTCCTCAAAGACTATCTACACACTAACATTAATCAGATTTTCAACACAGGCATATTACCTTACCTGATGCAAACAGTTCTCATCCGTATCATTCCTAAACCCAAAAAGAAATCCACTGCTATCAACAATTTTCGCCCCATAGCACTAACAAATGTATTATTGCGAGTAATCTCCAGTATCATAAATACTCGATTCACTCCCTATCATGATGACCTAATACAACCATCCCAACGCGGATTTCTTAATGAACGACAGATAGATGAAAACCTTATGGAATTCTTTAACATTCTCGACCTCACCCTACACAGCGATCTACCCGAACTACAATTATTGATGCTTGACCTCAACAAGGCCTTCGACCGAATCAACCATGACTACATCAATCAGATTTTAATCACTATAGGAGTGGGTCTCAACATGCGTCGCCTCATCATGGCCACGGTAACCCAACTCCGTGCGAGTATCCTAATCAACAACTATACATCTCCTAATTTTAGAATTCGTATTGGTATGCTCCAGGGCCTATCATTCAGTCCGATCCTTTTTAATCTATGCTTGGAGCCGTTTTTTCATAACATTTCCCAGCGACTACTAGGTTTCACAGTTACATACCGCAACGAACTTACTATCAACGTCAAATACCAAAGTTTTGCGGATGACATCAACATCTATTTATCCAACGCTGAAGATCAGAGAATAACCACCATGGAACTCGACAATTTTCAGCGCGCATCCAACAGTCAGGTTAGTCAAGAGAAAACAACGATTTATTATTATTCCACACAAGCACCACCAACTGTTCTACCCTATGCACAGAAGTCCA
>LQMS01002235.1:0-25429 GCA_001657455.1 Spathaspora girioi | reverse complement strand
GGTAGTTGTTCCATCAGCTGCTTCAGTAGTAGTCTCATAATCTGTTTCTCTCGCATCAGCATTAGTAGTATTCCCCGCGAGTGGGCCTCTGGTAATTTCAGGCTCTGGATTAGTCGTAGATTCAGTAGTCTCAGTTGATTCAGTAGTCTCAGTAGACTCGATTGAGCTACAATCTTCCAGCCAACATTGCATTGGGGTTTGATTGGTACCGGTGCCGGTACATCCAATACCTAGATCCAAGAGTACGGATGGTCCACTTAACATTAACCGGACATCGGGTGTGCATGGGGGTAAAGGCTGACCATTACGAGAATCTATCTTTTTAGTTTGAATTACCACTTTGACGAAAAAATGAGTGGGGGAATCTCCAACCAAACTATAACCCTCCCCAAGCAAATAGATTGGTATATTAGGCAGATATATTATCATGACACCATAATTAAATTCCTCAGGTGGGTAGATCGATTCATCCAATTTAAACTCAATCATTGCCTCGTATAAGTCATCTTGGATCCAACGAATGGAAACGTAATTGAAGATTTCTGCAATGGGAGTTGGTGCGTCTGGAGCGCAGTAGCCAGTGAATGTAGTAGGACAATCGATGGCAGCGCCTGGATATTGTGGATCAATGGTAATAGTCTGGGGTGGGCCAGCAGTTGGCGAGGTTTCAGCGGTTTCAGCAGTTTCAGTTGATTCAGTAGTCTCAGTAGACTCGATTGAGCTACAATCTTCCAGCCAACATTGAAGTGGAAATTCATCGAAATATAGGCCGCTACATCCATGCCCGAATATCTCTTGAGTACTTCCCCATGTATATATCATGTCGATCTGAGGTGTACATGATAACAGATTTATCACTTGGGATTCTATTACAAACTCGAAGAAAAAGTGAAATTTAGAATCTCCAAGTAAATCTATATGACCTCTATCAAAGAATATAACATTTTGGTGGGGGGCATAAACTATAATGGTAATGGAGGTAAGGTCAGCAACAGGGTGAAGATTTTCATCTATTTCAAATTCAAGCATTACCTGATATAAGTCATCTTGGATCCAGCGAATGTAAACGAAATCATAGATTTCTGCAAGGGGTGCTCTCATTGCAGTACATGCGGGTGTGAATGCAGAAGGGCAATCGACGGTTGCTTCTGGTAACAGTGAATCGGTGGATATAATAGTCGTGGGTTGGCCAGTAGTTGCCAGGGTTTCAGTAGTCTCAGTTGATTCAGTAGTCTCAGTAGACTCGATTGAGCTACAATCTTCCAGCCAACATTGCATTGGGGTTTGATTGGTACCGGTGCCGGTACATCCAATACCTAGATCCAAGAGTACGGATGGTCCACTTAACATTAACCGGACATCGGGTGTGCATGGGGGTAAAGGCTGACCATTACGAGAATCTATCTTTTTAGTTTGAATTACCACTTTGACGAAAAAATGAGTGGGGGAATCTCCAACCAAACTATAACCCTCCCCAAGCAAATAGATTGGTATATTAGGCAGATATATTATCATGACACCATAATTAAATTCCTCAGGTGGGTAGATCGATTCATCCAATTTAAACTCAATCATTGCCTCGTATAAGTCATCTTGGATCCAACGAATGGAAACGTAATTGAAGATTTCTGCAATGGGAGTTGGTGCGTCTGGAGCGCAGTAGCCAGTGAATGTAGTAGGACAATCGATGGCAGCGCCTGGATACTGCGGATCAATGGTAATAGTCTGGGGTGGGCCAGCAGTTGGCGAGGTTTCGGTGCTTTCAGCATTCACAACCGTTAGAATATGTACTAGTAAGTACCAAAAAAACAAGAATTGATGCATTGTAAATATGCTAAATTTTGCAGCAAAAAATTTAAATATAGATAGACAGTTAATCAGAAAGAAAGAGAAGGAAATTAGGTGTTTAAATACCCAAATTGACGGAGAAGGAAACCCTTTGTCCTGGCCAATGAAGTAAATATTTTGGACAAACTAATTTCCTTTCGGTATTCAAAAGGTTGAAGAGAATGTCATGCCTGATTGACAAGCGTAATAAACCAAAAAAAAAAACATACGTGAAATATGGCAGGTCACGAACAGTTAGAGATTGTACGATTTCTATATTTTCTGATAAATATTTTCCGCTAAATATTTTCTGTAAGGTTGAAAAAAAGAAACCGATGTAGTCACGAATGATACTACATCAGAGACCATTTATTTATTCTTTTTCCAACGATATGGAAGTAACCCCCTTGATAATTGCAGAAGTTCTAGAGAGCATATGTTGAGTTAAATCATTTCCTGGGCATTATATGTTGCAAACTTTGAACGAATGTGCGGGAATTCGCTGATCCAATGTGCTCGAATTGAATTAATATCGCCTCAAAGCAGAAAGTTGGGTGTGGATTATTTTTTGTGATAGGGTTTATCCAGGGAAGGCATCGGCATAGATCTGGAAGAAGACCAGGATGAGGCGCATTTTAGAAGAACTTATTTCAATTAGCTTAGGCAGATATTTGCAACCGCTCACATGTTTAAACAAAAAGGTCAAAGATAGAACCAAATATTCGACAGATTGGGTTTTATGTAATCATGATCGATGTAGTATCTGCAGATTATTATCATGATCCCCAAACCAAAGAAACTATTCTGCCAAAAACCAGGAAGGCATTCAAAATTTCGATCCTATGAATAATTGCCTTCCCTGCCTCGAGAGAATGTCTTGACGATCCAGAAGGGTAATATTATTTGGAAGAAAATATGCCTACATCTAAAGCAATTAAAATAAGAAAAATAAACATCGTCATCGCTGTCATTGTTTGGAGCAAGCGCAATAAAAGAAAAAGAAACAAAGTATTATTCGGCCGTTTTCTGTCAGCCCCATATATTTATAAACACAAAAAGAACAAATAATATCGTATAAATACCCGATTGAGAAAGATCAACAACAACTAAAGAAGGCTTAAAGATATAGCAAAGGGCAAGACAACATCAGGCCATTAATGTAATTAATTTAGCAAGAAATATTTCTTTATCATGGTGTGCGATGGGAAGTTAACGAGAACATCTTGTTACTATTTGTTCACTAAATGAGTTTATTAAATTCCTGATTAAATAATAGTAGAAAGAGATTTATTCTATGAAACTTAATCGTTGACGATTTATCAGATGCGGTCACCTAATTTACGAGTTTCTTTTAGTTTTTATCCATGAACGTCCCAACATATATCTTCAGGCATGTTTAAATTAGGTGATTAAATAAGTCACGCGTAAATAGTAATAGATTCAGAAAATACCGATAAGCCTCTTCTTTTAATTTTGAATAGCGTATTGTCTTGCTTTATATAATAAATTCTGAGCTTTGAAATAATAAATAATTTCCGATCAATACCCATAAATTCGCACGTTCATGGTCGATTCAATAATCCAGCCCCAACACTTAAAAATTTAAAATATTCTTAAAAATTAATTAGGATAATCCACACTAGATGTAGAGATTTCTAAACAATTGTATAGTTACTTAGTTTTCTTTAATGCCAAAAGTAAAAAGAAAAATACCATGTATTACTAGTATATTTTAGCACCTGAAATGCCAGGAATTATCATTCCCTGAAAGGGCTTGGACTAAGATCTGGTGTTTCATCAGTACCCCCGCGTAAAGCCTATACTTCAGTATTAGTGGGCCGAACACTTCCCTGCTTCGCTATATTCTTTCGGCTATGCGTTATTGCAGCCTTTTTATTTGTGCCCGTAGGGGAATGTCCTACTCGAATGAATGGTATTTGTATCGGGTATAAAAATATTATTATAATAGTCACACGGCATTAAAATATTCAAATCAGAACATTTACGGTCCAAATTGTTGAATTGCACCATTTCCACTTTCTAGAATCATGCCCTGGTGATAGCAACAGGTATGCTCATGCAATAAAGAATAAAAAATCAAGTTTGGAATAGTTAGTGCCATTGTCATGATAGAGAAAGGATGAATTACTTTAAATATGAAATGCCAAGAATAACCAATCTTGGAACCACCGCCTAGAAAATAATTTATTTCTACTCTTGTGTAATTGGAGCGCGCGCAGGCACTCTCATCTTCATCCCATCCTAATTCCAACTTCCTTGTCTATTGCATTGTCGTAAGTTTGTTTGCTCTCTATGACTTGTCCAAATTTACTACCTAACAGGCAAGGAAGGAAGGAGAGGTAAGTAACGTCCGCCTCGACGCATGAATCCGAAATATTTTCTATTTTTCTTAAAGTTATTCTAGAAAATATTTCACGAGGAATTGGATATTCCGCAAGAACAATTATGTGGGGAGCGAGCACAAAACTTTTCGATTACCAATAAGTTACTGAATACCCGATCAAAATCGCAAAGAAATGACAATATTTTCTACTTGAAAGGTATTCGATATTATAAAAAATTTCCAATACAGCCAGCACTTGCATCAGGTAAATAATAAAATGGGTTCCATAGGAACATAAACAGCCATGTCGGTGAAATTGTGTGTTTATCCGCATCATCTGCCAAAAAATAAAGCAGAATTATTATTTGGAAACTTCATCTCCTTTTTCACTGCGTGGACATAAAACAAAAAAACAAAAAAAAAAGACCACCATATTTGGGCATCTTATTTTCTCTTCTTCGCTGTAAGAAGCTTTTAAACGAACTATCCACTAATCATCTGTTGAACAAATTATCGATTAGCAAGGAGAGCGTACTCTTAAGACTTGGAAAAACCGGTAGCACACTTCAAAGATATCATACGAGGTTTTTTTAAAGCTACAATTGCTCTAACTGGATTCTAACGAAAAGTAATTTCTAGAACGCCTAGATTGCCTATTTACTTCTAAGTCCCCTCCTGTCAGGTTTTTTTCTCCTTCTACTCAATTTAAGTAATTTTGCTTGTTTAAAATACCCGCCTCCATGGCTTGGTATTGGACTTCTCGTGGGTCAAAAGCCTTTTACAATATTATATACAATTGGTTATCGGGTAACGAAATCTCAGGCTTCTTTTAGGTTTTTACAGTGAACGACTCAGCAGATACAGTAATCAAGATTGTATGAAAAATGTGGTCGCTCTATTTTGAAAAAACTAATGAAGACCTTATGCTGAACTGGAATTCAAATATAAGTTTGATTCAAACGAATGACCGGGTTCATACTAAACCCCAGAAAATATTCCACCCGATCTTCGTAAATTATAGATGCTCTTTTCAAGCTGGCACTAAAAACAATTTAGACAAAAATATCAATTTTATTTTAGAAAAACACAACTATATAAATCTATATAACCTATAGACCAAGCTTAAAACATCAAGGGTAAATTCATCGAAGAAAACTTTGAGCAAAAATTAAAATACCCTTGGCAAAGTGCAAATAAATATGAATATGCCCAAACATATCCCACAGTTATAATGGCCAGTTCCTTAACAAAAAACCTAAAAACAAATTACTATTACTATTATTAATATTATTTATGACTATTCCTGATCATTTAATTTCCGGTTATCTAATTATCTTTCCTCATTATTACTTATTAATATTGTTAGTATGGCATACAAAACGAAATAAAAATTCAATCAATTCTCTTTAATAGTATCCTCTTTTTCCTTGTTTCTTAACTGTTCAATTTCATGACGTAACAATCCAATTTCAATCAACAAACTGGTTTTATTACCAAAACTAATCATTTTCAATAAGTTTTCATTTTCATTCAGCAAATGAGATAATTTATTAATTAATTTATGAGTTAATTCTTGAACATCATAATTGTACTCTGAGGGAATACTTGGAGAATTGTTTTGAGCCAAGGAAACTAATACCGCTTCTAATCTATCTTTTGTTTCTTCTAATTCTTCTGATTTCTCTTGAAGAGTTCTCGACAAATCTTGGAATAATTGATAATGATTTTTGGGAACTTTAAAGCTGGTGGTTGTAGATGACACATTTTGATCAATTGTAGTTTTTAATTTATTCATATTATTTAGTTGTTCAGTCAAATTTTTAATTATTTGATTTTTCAAAAATAATTCAAGTTTTAATTTATTATAATCTTCAGTAAGATCAACCCCACCCGTAGAAGATTCAAATTCTTTACTCAAATTATTACTATTATTATTAGGGGTATTATTATTATAATAGTATTTATATTTTTCTGCCGTGGTCGTAACGTTGTTAGTATTATAGTTTGCATATTCGGGAACATAACTAGGGGCATTTATGTTCAACATAGGTTTATTATATTTATTGGATGTACTAGTTGACATTGAAGAAGCGTTTGTTAATAAACTACTATTACTTGTACTGGTATGTGTTGGCTGCTGGTCATCAGTTCTAAATGATGACGAATATTGCAATTTGGGATAACTGTGGACTTGTTGAACTTGCTGAATTGGCTGAGGTGATTGTAATTGTTGTTGGTTATTTTGTTGTTGTGACTGTGGTTGTACAGAATAATTTGTAAATGACAAGTTGTTATAATTAGCCGTCGTAGGGGTAGATGACCAAAATTTGGTCAGGGGATTATTAGAATAATCCGTACCAACATTTGAACTAAGAAAATTGGTATCACTTAAGAAAGACGTGTTAGTTGTTAAGGTCAGGGAATCTTTAGCATTACTCAGCATGGAAGTATCCATTGATAAATTGATCTGGTTCAAAGACTTTTGCAACAGAAGAAAGATTTGTTAGTAAATGTGTTGCAAAATGTAGGGTATGTGAATGAAAGTATAACATACATTTACAAAAGAATTATCCATGTCTATGACATAAACAGGTAAAGGAAATGGGATTAATTCAAAGCCAACAAATTAAAGAAAGAAAAGGAAAGAAGGAAGAAAGTGGGGAGAAAGCGAGAGAGAATCGTGTGGATTAAAATCTCAAGGAGTTTAGTTTTTTTTGGCTGTCTAATTTCGACCAATTTTGCCACACTATTTTGTATACAACCATTTTCTGACAAATTTATTATTTAACATTGTGGGTTAGATTACTTACTGGATATACACATTCTATTGATATGAGTTATTATTTTGCCACGGACTGGAATTTACGCTTGCACTACTAATTAACTGGTGTAACAATTGACCATTCCCAGTACTTAATACTACTTCAGGTAACTTTAATATCTTATCGTCTAAATTCTTCCCTACTAGAAATTCAATTAAAACATCAGTAAAATGGTTACAATTATTTTGAAACAAATCATAACTAATTGCATGATATTTCATATCTTCATGATTATTCAACTCGGTTAAAAATTCTTGTAAAATTTGATCATCAATACATGTACAACCAATATCTAAGATTTCAATTGGGGTTCCAAATCTTGTAAGGCCAGGAGGGGAATGCAGTTTTATTCCTTGATCTAAATAATACTCTCTGTTGCGAATTACTACTGATGTATGATAAATTGCTGGGATAGATTTGCCTAGAATCATGGGGGAGTAGATGGAAGCTAGGCCATGAGAAAGATCATATACATATACTTGGACAGCGAATTCTTGTTCCGGTTCTTCTTCTTGAATGGTTGTTTGTGAAGTTGACATGTTTAATTTGATATATAACGGCAAACATTGACAGAAGATTATTAGAAATTATTTTTTGTTTTTTTTCGCAGTTTATAAAGGAGTGGGATCACGGGTGGCGGAAGAAGACTGGGAAGCCGTTAAATGTCCGCTCTTGTAGACTAGCTGTTCTCCTTAATACCACACCGAATTATTGACCTAATAGTTATGTAATTAAACTCCTATACACTTGTAACTGGGATATATGATTGAAATTTCTTCTATGCCGAAAGCTAGGGTGGTAATAATCCCTTCTACTAGGTTACTAGTTTCAAACTACAAGTGTCGCATATTAAATGTCACTCTACATATGACACAGCAAAAAATTTTTTTTTTCAAATTTGTTCGGTTAAAACCAAATCAGTTTTAATTTGTTCTTGTTAAATCTCAACACTTTTGGTTATAGTCACATCATACAAGCATAGAATGTATCTTATAATCCTTGTTGAATAATTAAAACAAAATAAACACAGCAATCCACAAAAAAATTCCTAGTATGGCACAAAAGGCAGATGAAATACTAGCCTACAAGAATCAACTCAATGAATTCCTCGATCGGAAATTTCCTGATTTGTCGCTACTTATAGGGTTCAATACATTATTACAATCAAAATTTCAATCATGGATCACTACCGATTTGAAAGAATATTTCTCAGCTATTGAAAGTGGTAATGTTGACGCTAGCTTTAAAACTATGAAATATTTAGAAACAATTTGGAATGAATTTCATTACCCTACAATTAAGTTTTTCCAACATCAACATCAACTCTTGTTTCAAGATGTACAAGAATCTTTTAAAAATTGTCAATTGCAAGGTAAGGCCAACCAATTTCAAACCAAACCAGTAGAAATGAGAAAAGTAAATGATAATTTTATTAAGTTCAGCAAACAAGTATTTCAATTTTATTTAGGATTATTGAAATATTTCACAACAAATTTTTCCAATTCATTTATTCCTCGTGATTTCCTTGGACATTTTAATTTGATAGTTTCAGAAAATGCTACTAATTGTAAAGATAATAATTTCCAAGCAAATGTCTTGTATTTAATCCATAGATGTGTGTTATCATTGGGTGATATATGTCGTCATCAAACATTTGTGGAATTAAGTTATGTTCAACCAGTTACATCAAATCGAGAATTTTTCAAATTTAGATCTTTAACAACTTTTGATAAAACCCAAATTTTTTTACCTAAATTTCGTAAGGCAATTCAATATTATAAATATTGTATTATGTTATTACCAGCATTAAATGAACCTTATAACCACATTGGAATGATTTACAACCTTGCTGAAGATAAATTCGAAGCAATATATTGGTTTCTTAGGTCGCAATTCACAAGAATACCTGATTATAAATTAGGATTATCCAATTTAAACAATGTTCTTAAAAAGCATTGGTTTATTACGGCTCTAGTTGATGTAGTCAATAAGAACACCGAAAGACAATTTAAAGTTGAAGATTCCTTGAATATCTATTTGATTTGTTTAATGGGCTATTTTTATTATCCTCAACAATATAAAAATGGACCTAATTTAGTGAAAAAATTAAGCTATTCTAAAATTGAAAGTGAGTTTTTTAAATGTTTAGCTAACAATTTTTCAAGTTTAGTTGAAACAGGTAAAGAGAAGTGTATATTCACAACACAATTAACTGTTTTATTCTCATTTGTGGAATTATGTAACCTGAATGATGATCCAGATGTTCCTAATAAAATTGCTCGATTTACATTTAGATATATTGAAAGAGTATTTGATGGATTAAAAGAATTGGAAACATTTGATGAAAATAAATCTACAAACAGTTATATCATTTTAAGATTTATTTTAAATTGGTTAAAAGAAAATAAATCAATGTATTTGACATTTGAATCTAGAAAACAATCAATTTTAGGGTTATCTACAATCCTTAACAAAATTATCCACAGAAACAGTAGTGACAAAGAAAATATCAAGAATATAATTCTTGGTCAAAATAGTCGTCCAACACGAAGCTATTATTTCTGGGAGGATGTTCATTTTCGTGATTTTAAATTGATAAAATACCAATTTAAGGATTTTAAAGATGATGCATTATTTCAAATCAATAATATCAATTTTCTTGTTGGAGATTATTCCCAATTAACAGCAGATAATATTCCAACATTTTTAACTCCAGAAAAACAAAAGCTTTTGATTAATAAAGCTGAAGAAATATCCCGAGAGATTGAAAATTATGAAAATGATTTGAGAATACATGCATTGCTAATTTTAGGGAAGCGGTTATTATTTGCATCCAATCTGTTTGAGGTTAGGTTGGATGATACAAATTTACGATTCTCGTGCAAAGAAAAGGTTAAAATTAACCAAGAAAAGAAGTCGAACTCACAAGTTCAGAAGAATAAGGAGATAAAGAATCATGGAATACAAGAAGCAAAATACGAAAAGAAGTTCTCCTCTCGAAAAAAGAGCAGTCGAACCTCTACACCAACCTTGGAGCCTCAAAGTCAGACCAATTCTATTGCCGAAGAGATACTCGGTCCTCGAGTGCGAATCCCAGTTTCTTTGGAAGAAATTGAATCTTTTATTAGCAAACATACAAATGAACTTAAATCAGGTATTGAAAACGCTCAAGAGGTTAATACTGAAGAAGAAGAGCCCGAGATTAAATTACACAATATGGTTGATTCCTTGGTTGATGACGATAGCAACGAAGTAATAAATATATCGAAAGGATCGACAAAATTGAATAGTTCTATATGGAAACATGAATCAGTCAAGGACGAAATTCAACCGGAATTTGTTACTAACGTTACTCCAACAATTCAATCTTCATACGTTCAATATCCTACAACAAATCATTCACAATATTTTTATCCTCAAATGTACCCACCACCAAGTCAACCACCACTAGCCCAGCCTCAACTGTTCCAATATCAGTCAACCCCAGTAGTACTGCAGTTCCCAGTTCAATTGACACCAGTATTTTCCCCTGCACCCTCTCAGTCTCAACAACAACAGCCACAGTTTCGGGAATTCCCTCATCAACCAATACAATCAATGTTTGGTACCTTCAATACGGCACCTGATACTCAAATGAACAATACTACTAATCAGAATGAAAATAACGACATGGGTGGACCTAGATATTTCAGTAGTTAAATTAGATATATCCTTGATCTTGTGTAGTGAAGTAAAAATCTAACCTGTAGGCCCCTGCATCTAGAAAAAAAGAAATACTCGTAGTGAGATCTAAACGAGCGAAAATACGCGATGGTTTGATTTGTACCACGGTGCTCGCCAATGGTGCGATTCGGTGAAAAAAAAAACTAATTGTGTTTCACTATTTTGCAACGGAGTATTCTCCCTTTTCTAAACTTAAGCAGCCTTGGTTTTCTTTCCTTCTTCTATTCTGCAAAGTTATCAAACATGGATACTCAGATTAAACATAGAAATTCTCCTCAAACATTTACAATTAGCACACCTCCAGCTGATGCACCTATCGAGGTATTGAACGAATTTTACTGGACAAAGGATCCCGAACCACATATTGCCCGTCGGAAGTTGATATTAGAGAAATATCCAGAGGTGCTCAAATTAACTGGATATGAAACAAAAACCAAGTGGTATGTGATGGGCATAGTGGTTCTACAATGTGGCATAGCATTCTATCTTCGTGATACCCCTATTTTAAGTTGGAAGTTTATGATGTTAGCATATGTTATTGGAGCTACTTCAAACCAAGCCTTGTTCTTAGCTATTCACGAACTTTCACATAATTTGTTATTCAAGAAACCTTTACACAATAAATTATTTGCCATTTTTGCTAACATCCCTATTGGAATTCCTTATTCAGCCTCGTTCCAACCTTATCATCAGTTACACCATAAATTTTTAGGGGATAAATATTTGGACACGGATTTACCAACCAAGTTTGAGGCTCTTGTCCTCTCGAACATCTTTGGCAAGGTATTCTTTGCTACATGCCAAATTTTCTTTTATGCGTTAAGACCAATGTTCATAACCCAAATCAAATTCACTTATATTCATTTGTTAAACGTTATCGCTCAACTTGTGGTTGATACAATCATGGTGAAGTTTTTGGGTTGGAAAAGTTTGTTATATTTCTTAATGAGTTCATTCTTAGCTGGTTCGTTGCATCCATGTGCTGGTCATTTTATTGCTGAACATTATGTATTAAATGAAAACAATGTACCAAGACTGGAGTTGGTCAAGGGATCGAATACTGCTAGTGGGTTTGAAACACCAGCAGAAACTTATTCGTACTATGGTAGTCTTAATTTATTAACTTGGAACGTGGGTTATCATAATGAACATCATGATTTCCCATATATTGCTTGGACAAAATTGCCTGAATTGAGGAGAATCGCGGCCGAATTTTATGATCCATTACCTCAGATTACCTCTTGGTGTGGTGTTATTTGGTGGTTCATATTCAATGATGTCAATACTCTTTGGAATAGAGTTAAACGTGAAGGAAAAGAGAAGCATGGTCACAAGATTAATAATTTAGACAAGAATTAATATATATCTATCTAGAGAGCCTTAATAATACGTGTAAGATCATCAATACCATCTTCATGAATACCGGAGAGTTTACTCTTAACATACTCAGTAAGTTCTTCAACCTTGACCAATTCTCCATCATCACTTTCACCACCTTGCCCTAAAACTTTAACTCTTAATTGGCCTGCTGGATACTCTTCCTTTCCAAGAATTACACCAATCTTAGCACCGGACTTTTCAGCAGAATCAAATTGTTTACGAGAATTTGGTTTATTTTTATATACATATTCAGCATTGATACCAGCCTTCCATAATAAGTTAGTTACTTGCATTCTTTCCTTTAGGAACCCATTCCATCCTTCACCGCCACCAAATGCCATGACAAATACTTGGGTATGATTAGGACTAATTCTTTCCAATTCCTTACCAGCTCTAGCTTTAATAATTGAGAAAAGACGTTCAACCCCGAAAGAAATTCCAACACAAGGAATCGATTTACCATTGGAAAACATCCCAACCAAGTTATCATAACGACCACCAGCAGCAATTGATCCAACACCTACATATTCAGAAGCATCTTCTATTTCTTGCTTACTATCCTTGTTTGCCTTTTCTTTTAACTCATTAGCATTTTCAGGGGGAGCAGAGGCAGCAGTAACAGCTTCATAAATTAACCCAGTATAATAATCTAAACCTCTAGCTAAGGATAAATCAAAACTGAGGAATTGACTAATTTCAAACGCTTCAACATAATCTGCCAAAATACTCATTTCTTCAATTCCCTTTTGGGCAGATTCATTACTAGCGAGCAATTCGTTTTTTTTCAATATTTCAACAACTTCATGAATGGAACCATTTAATTTAACAAATTCACCAATCTTATCAGCAACTTCTTCAGTTTGACCCTTTTCGACAACCATTTCCTTCTTAACTGCTTCCCAAGGTGATTTATCTAATTTATCAACAGCCGAGGAAATCTTTCTAACATCTTCATCTTTGACACCACAAGCTTGAAAGATTCCATCAAGAATTTTACGATGATTCAATTTAACTTTAAAGTCTTGAATACCTAACCCAACCAAACCTTCACATAACAAATTAAGAACTTCTGAATCAGGAACCATTATATCATACTGACCAGCAATATCAAAATCACATTGATAGAATTCTCTCATTCTTCCCTTGGTCATTGCAGGTTGATCTCTTCTATAAACCTTAGCAATATGATATCTCTTGATACTGCTAATATTGTTGCAAGCCACAAATCTAGCAAATGGAACAGTTAAATCGTATCTCAAAGAAGTCAATTCACCACCTTGATCTTCCAAGTTATAGATTAATTTGGAATCTTCGCCATATTTCCCAGTCAAGATTTCCCTCAACTCAAAAACAGGAGTATCAATGGTTACACCACCATGCTTTTTAAATAATCCAGAAAGTGAACCGAATATGGCTTCACGAATAACCATATCCTTATCAGCCCAGTCCTTAGTTCCCTTGGGAGTCTTCAATAAGAACTCTTGAGCTTTAGATTTCTTTGATTTCTTTGATTGGGCCTTGGCCGAGGTAGCAGCAACTGCTACAGCAGGTACGTGTGTTGAATTGTTAGTTACCGGAACAGTGGACATGCTTTGAAGGAATATTTTTCTAATTGACACTAAGCTACGAATCATACAACTTGAAAATCACATTGATTAATTGAAGAAAAAAATTTTTTCCTCATTTAATTTGACTGTACACATATAAATCTAGTATTAATTATATCTATATAATATTTTTAATCTTCATTTATTCCATTTGGTTTCGAATATTTTAATCTCATAACTCCATCACTAAGAATACGTTTGCCCCAATTACCAGCAGCAGGATCCCCGGTTTCATCTCTACATTGTTTCAAAAACGGCAAAAGTGATGTACCTCCAGTTCCCTTCTCTTCTCCCCCATTCTTCTTTTTTCTAGCTAATCCTGATCTTAAAGTGGTAGAAGAACCCATACTATTTGCCTTTTTAGCCTGTAATACCACATATCGAGTCACAATCTGAATATGTTTATCTCTGAACAGTTTCAACATCGCCAAACACGCATCATAACTTAACACCAATTCCGGATGGATATCAGAATTTTGCAACACAAAATCATGAATATTTGACACCTCATAAATTTTACTCAAGAAATCTTGATGTGGTCCAGGCATATAAGTTCTCATTTCATTCATAAACCCATTTTCTGGTCCAGCTTTAGGAGCATCTTTAAATGCCAATGGCCTTTCACCAGTAGAATAATGTTTGACCCCTAATAATATATCCAAGAATTGAATCAATGAACTTTGTGCATTTGATCCACCACTATATGATCTAGGTTGGACCTCATCACCATACAACACCCCATTTTTATCTAATCCAACATCAGCCATATTTTTCCAGCCTGCTAAATATGGTCTAATTCTAAAATAAAATACATGAGGATCACACATTTCTTCCATCTTCATCAACACTGAACCTAATATATCTATAGCTTCCGCTAATTGTTGTAATTGTGTAACTAAACCAGGGATGTCCTTGTTGTGAGCACATTTAATAGCCTCAAGCCCCGTAGACATGGACAAAGCACCTTTATGTTCGAAATAAACACTAACTAAATAGAACCAGCTCTCATCAATAGATCCAGTAAACGTATTAATTGTAGTCAAATTATCTAAATCCCATATATCTTCACCTTCTTCGGTAGGAATTATCTGCTTGAAATTCCAAAGGCATAACCCAGCATAAGTAGCAATTGGTGGTAATCTAAGATGACTAGAGACTTCAATCCAAGGTTGTGCTATTTGTTGTGGTAGCTTATTAATAGGTGTTTCTGTTCCCCAAATATATGCATGTGCTAAAAATCCCAAGACTTGGTAAGCTCTTCGATACTCCTCTTCAGATGAGAGGTAAGAAGTATCTAATAGAGGAACCTTTTCATCAATTATTGATCTTATTCTTTTGGTTAAAATCAAAGAGGGGAGGTTTGCTGCAATATCTTCCCAGGGTTTGTAGTACTGTTGTGGTAGTCTTTCCAATGGAAGTTTCGCGGGCAAGAAACCCGAGTTTGGGAATACATTAAAGTCTTCCATTCTTGGTATATCCATATTTGCAGTCAATAGCTATATTCTTCCTTAGTTATTTAAGTACCCAAGAAAAGTGGCTCGACTTTATAATTTTGTCCCACTTACTAATTGAAAATTTCTTTTTACGTTGACTCTCGCTTCCATTTTTTTTCTAGATCTAACGGTTTGCGGTCTGTTAGTAATTTCTTTTTGGCATCACCTGACCATGTTCGTCCCTTTCAATTCCTAATTCTAACAACTTGCTAAATGCTTGAGCGAAATCTTGGAAAAAGAGCTCCTCATCTCGAGCATATGCCTTTACCCAAACCAAAAATTTGGCATCCCTTATCAACTCTAAATCAGTATTTAGCATAATTAACGATTTGTCCTGGCTGAAATATTGCTCTCTACCAGTTTCTGGAACTACCCCCAAGATCCATTCCTCATTTAACAATACCTCAAAGAATTCATTAGAAAACTGAATGGGCTTGGAAGTCCATTTCCCCTCCCAGCCACTGAACCGTTTGTGACACCTACCTAAACCATGAGCTCCCAAAAGTGCAACAGTTTCTTGATCATCAAATCCCATTCTTTCAAACGTAACTCGGATATGATGGGCATCCTTGTCTGCAAACGGAAGCCTACCTACTCGTGGAACAAATCTGGCGTCTCTGCAATCAACTCTACCTCCTTTCCAACTAATTGTGGGACCTCCCATTTCTTCTATTGCCAATTTTCCTGCTAGAGTCCACAAATCAGAGTACGATATTTTGGGAAACCTTTGTTTTATTGGTTCTAAAGCACCACGGGCAACATCTAGCCCTGTATTCCCCTCATCAGTTATTTCAGGAACAAATCTCATTGTAGCTCCATTTGATCCTCCAGATTCATTAGTTTTATCATAGGTGGCACAACAGTGCCAAGCTAATCTCATAATAATAGGTGCGAAGGAGCCATCGTCGTAACCTTCCTGTGGGAATACTTTCTTAATTTGTTCAGATACTTGATTGATGTATGTTATGTCGTCAGGAGCTATTGAAGGAGAGATTGTAACAGAGTTAAGTTTTACTACTAATTTTTTATTAGCAGGTATCTTTATAATTAATTTGGGGGGCACGGGAGGTGGGGTAGGTCTTTTATCTGAAATTGAACTTTTCGTATTTGGATTACGATAAACAACTGAAGTTTGAATTGGTGATATAATAGTACTTGATTTATTACTAACACCAGCATTTCTAGCTAATAACAAATAATCATCATATCCTTGGAATTTATTCAAAGGGATCCCTTGATGATAATATTGGCTCTTTTTGAAGCGAATTTTATTGAAAATGCACCAAGGTGAATGAATCAAATAACGATCTGCAATATAAAAAGCTCGATCAGGAACAGTTTTAAAATCATAAATCATGAAGTCAAAGAGCTTGTGTATGTAACTTGTAACAGAAAGCTCCTTTTCATTAGTTGGTTGCAAATCTTCCCGAGTTGAGTATAAATCAATGTATTCTCCAATCTTACCAATATCTACCCAGTGACCTACAGTTTGTATAATTGCAAGTGGAATAAGAAAAATAGAAATAAATCTAACAATACTTGTTTTGAGGTTTATCATAATTCAAGACTTTTGGATAGTTAGTTGTCAATTGTTAAGCGCTTAAATCTAAAAGAAAATGAATAGTAAAATTTGCTCTTGCGCACGACCTAGATTTTCTCGTTTCACATTTTTCCCGTAAAATCAACATTGCCCCCCTAAACAAACAATACAAGCCAATTGCAAAGAGAACAACAAAAATGTCCTTCAAAGGTATTAAAAAGTCAATCGTAAGGGCTCCGCAGTCCTTTCGTCAAAAAATGAATATGGGCGAGGTGACCTCAGATGCGGTGTACCAGGATGCCGAAAGGAGATTCAAGGAATTAGAGATTGAAACCAAGAAACTAACCGACGAGTCTCAAAGATACTTTAATGCAGTGAATGGAATGTTAGATTATCAAATTGAGTTTTCTAAAGCGTTTGAAGAAATTTATAAGCCTATTAGTGGTAGAGTATCCGATCCTACCTATGCTGTTCCCGAAGATAACCCCGAAGGAATTCAAGCAGCAGAACAATTCCGAGAAGTTGTCAAAGAACTTAAAGAAACATTGAAGCCGGATTTAGAATTAATTGAAAAGAGAATTGTCCATCCTGCTCAGGAGTTATTGAAGGTTATTCAATTGATTAGAAAAATGGCCACCAAGCGAGAACATAAGCAATTGGATTTAGACCGTCACAAGAGAACCCATAAAAAGTTCGAAGATAAAAAGGAACGAACTGCCAAGGATGAAGAAAAGATGTATAATGCTGAGGCTGAAGTTCAAATTGCTCAACAGGAATATGATTATTACAACGATATGTTGAAAACGGAATTACCTATTTTATTTCAAATGCAAGCTGACTTCTTGAGACCACTTTTTATAAGTTTGTACTATATGCAGTTGAATATTTTCTATACTTTATACAATAGAATGGAAGAATTGAAGATTCCTTACTTTGATTTGACAACTGATATTGTTGAAGCTTATAACTTTAAGAAAGGTAATATAGAAGAGCAAACTGATGCCATTCCAATTACTCATTTTAAGGTAGGACATGCCAAGGCTAAACTTGAAGCTACAAAGAGAAGATATGCTCTGGTGAACAGTCCTCCTGGGGGATCACCTGTTGTGGGCCAGGGTGAGTTACCTCCTTATAGTGCTAACCAATATGGTCAGCCACCACCAGGCGATTACAAATCTCCACAAGGGTATCAAGCTCCCACTTATGGAGTCTATGGTCAACAATCTCCCGTTTCAACTGCTGTAAGTTCATCCGGACAACAATCATCAGCTGCCCCAGTTAGTGCACCTAATTATGTACCTGTTCCACCTACTCCCAGCAGTGCTCAAACATGTACAGCTTTGTACGATTACACAGCCCAAGCCCAAGGAGATTTGACCTTTCCTGCGGGTGCTGTTATTGAAATTGTGGAGAGAACCCAAGATGCTAATGGCTGGTGGACCGGAAGATACAATGGTCATTCTGGAACTTTTCCAGGAAATTATGTTCAATTAAGCTAGTTTATACGTATATATATATCTATGAAATTACACACCTAACCAAAAGTAAGTCTTTTCAGTTTCAAATTCACCAGTAAGAGGTACATGATCAGAACTGTTAGCAAGGAATACTGTGTATTTACCTTTGGTAGATTGCCATTTGTTCTTGTATCCATTCCAGTAAGAAGTGGCTTCTTTAAGTGAGACAGTCAAATCAACCTTTTTAATTTCTCCAGCTTTTAAAAACACTTTGTTGAATGCCTTTAACTCTTTAACAGGACGCTTAACAGTTGGATCATTTTGTTGAACATACAATTGAACGACCTCAGCACCATCGACATCACCAACATTACTAACGTATACACTAGCAAGGAGATTAGCACCTTCAGTCGTCACTTGAGGATTAGAAAACTCAAAGTTTGAGTAAGACAACCCAAATCCAAATGGGAATAAAACATCCTTTTGAACCTTCTCGTAGTATCTGTAACCAACAAAAACATCTTCACCATATAAAACTTGACCATCAGTAGAACCAAAGTTGATATAAGCAGGAGTGTCTTCTAACTTTCTAGGGAATGTCATGGACAACTTACCTGATGGATTGTAGTCACCAAACAACACATCAGCAATAGTGTTACCCAATTCATTACCACCATACCAAGCCTGAACGAATCCCTTAACGTTATCAATCCAAGGTAAGGAGACAGGAGATCCAGATTGATTGACCACAACCACATTTGAGTTGACTTTGGTTATTTCTTCAACTAACCTATTTGTATATCCTGGGATATCCATATTTGGTCGGTCAAACCCTTCTGATTCCCATTCTTTAGAGATTCCAACAACCAAAACCACCACATCAGCATCCTTGGCCACTTGTACCGCTTCCTTGATAGCTTCTTCAGGGGTAGCTTTCTTTTGAATACCAAAGAAGACTCCACCACCTTCAAGAGCTGCTTTGTTCAAGGTGTAACTTGGCGATGAACCAAATTCAACTCTAACGTTATACTTGACACCCTTTTCCAATCTCATAGAACCACGTTCTTCCCTGGTTCCCAAACCAAGGAAGAAAGCATCACCTTTAACTTGTTTGGTTTTGTTGTCAACAATCAATTTGTCGTTAACAAAGATTTGGGCAGTTCCTAAACAAGAGCAGCCAAAATCATATTCGCCCGATTCATCAGGAACGTAATAACCACTGAAATCAGCATAGAATAAAAGTTGGTTTCTATCTAATCTATCACTTTTGAAATCAGATAAGAAAAGTCTAGATGTTGGTAAAAGGTATTCTTCAAACAATTCTCTATCTTTAGCACCGGGTTCCTTTTTATAAAACTTACCAGTGACACCTCTATCACCTTTGTCGTTAATTAATAGTTGGCCAACATCTGGCAAGTTTCTATCCAAGTAAGCTCCAAGGGCATATGATAACTCAATGTCTTTCAATTTATTCTTGATTCCCTCAAAAGGAGTTATTTTGTAACGGGCATTCAAAGAAGCAGAACCTCCACCTGAATCTTGGGCAGCCTTAGCATTTGGTCCAATGACTGCTATTTTCTTAATGGAACCAGTTGCCTTCTTTGGCAAAGGTAAGATATTTTCATTATTCTTTAACAATACAATAGATTCATTACCGGTCTTTCTAAGTAATTCTTCAGCCTCTTTAGAAGGATTTGGAGATTCAACAACATTATCAGGAATACCAGCCTTGAAACTTTCATTGACCAACTTCAAAATTTGACGAACATTGTCATCAATGACATCGCGATGAATTTCATTCGTTTGTATGGCATGAGTAGTTTGAAGCTCTTGTCTGAATCGAGTTGGACCGGGCATTTCTAAATTTAAACCAGCATCTAAAGATTCCTTGGTGGAATAAACACCATGCCAATCTGACATGATAGTACCATCCCAATTCCATTCTTTTCTCAAAAGGTCTTGTAAGATCTTTTTGTTTTGAGAAACATGCACTCCATTGATCTTATTATAAGCAGTCATCATAGCCTTTGGGTAAGCATCTCTAACAGCAATTTGGAAGGGTTTCAAGTAAATTTCTCTTAATGCTCTTTCAGTGATAATAACATCCACAGCTTTTCTTTCACTTTCTTGATCATTGCAAACAAAATGTTTAAGACAAGCTACAACATTTTCATTTTGTATACCTTTCACTACACTTGCAGCAGCATGTCCCGATAAAAGCGGATCCTCCGAGTAACTTTCAAAGGCTCTGCCACCAGTTGGCCCTCTAACAATGTTACAAGTTGGCCCTAAAATAACATGAGCACCTTTCATTTTAGCTTCTTTACCCATTAACTCACCCACTGAAACCAAAAGGTCGCAATTGAAAGTTGCTGCCAAGGCTGTCCCACAGGGAAAACAATTGGATGGAACACTATTGAAGAATTTTGTTCCTCTGATACCATTGGGTCCGTCTGAAACTCTGACTGAAGGAATGTTTAATCGATCAATGGGGACTGTATGCCAAAAGTCATAACCTGCCAACAAGGAAATCTTTTCCGATAAGGTCAATTCTTCAAGTAAGGAATCTATGTCTAATTGTCTTAACATCTTAGTTAATTTTAGAAAAAATGTAAAGATGAAAAATAAAGGATCTAGCTTAAATATTAAAATAGTTGGAACCGAGATCATCGTGGGAGAGATTCCTATTTAGGAAGTAAACCCCCTGATGGGAGCACTTCCAAATTAGGACGAACGATTCGACATCTCTCCGAGAATAACACCTTACAATGGTTTTCCAAAAAATGCCAACTTTCTGTACAAAGAACGGAGCTTCTTTCGGATCTAGCCATAACAGTTCAGCATTTACACAATTGCGTGTGCAAGAAGAACTAAGCATTTTGTGTTACGGTTTTATTCTGTTATAGTTGGTGGACGTTTTAAATACTATTAAACTTTCTTTGTAAGTAGTAGCACCGACGGTCTCGTCCAAAATTCACAACAACTGGCATTTTGTGTTACCTTTTCCAGCAAGTTAGAGGCGGATTATGATATTTGTTATATCAAAGTCGCGGTCAAAATGTGGTTATGAATTTAGTTTTAGAACGAAAGTTCAAATGCAGTTTTACAAGCGCGGGTAGATTTCACGCTCGTAACTTAGGTTTCCCTTTGAGGCAGCTTTATTCGCAAAAACACTCTAGAATAATTCTACAAACCATATTTTGGTACAAGCTAAGATGAATTCGAATCCCAGAACTTAGCAGGGATGAATTATTTTCGCTACCGAGAATACCACCAAGTTTACAAAAAAAAATACAATGCTAAGACATTCGGGTCGAGCCAGTTCAGTATTTACACGTGCATACAAGAAGCAAGTTAAGGATAATGTTGATGTACTCCTTTCGTGTTTTAGTGGCTTCTGGTGGAATTGTTTTAGTATTAAGCTTTCTCCAATTAGTAGCACCGACGCACTTGTAAATATCCATAACAACTGGCAATTTCAGGGCTACCTTTTTCCAGCACAGAAAGTGAGAGGCGGCAGATTATAATATATCAAATTCGCGCTCAAAGCATGGTTATGAGCTAATTCTATAGTTTTTGTTTTCTTTATACTCAGCTAGGGAGATTTTTGCAAGCGCGACCAGATTTCATGCTCGTAACCCAGGTTTCTCCACTATTGTTAAATTTTTTTGTTAAACAAAGAACAGGTTGCAAATGGTTTTAGTTTTATTCGCAAAAGCACACACAAATAATTTTATAACTCTCTGTCACAAGCCAAGATGAATCCAAATCCCAGAACTCATCCATGGAGACGTTCAGAGATGTTTCAATCGGAAATCTCCACCCATTAAATAGTTCTGCTTTAGCACTGGAAATTGCAAAGAAGATCTTTTTACGAGATTCTTAAAGATAAATTTATCAAAACCCAATGGTCAAGAGTTTTCCCAATTGGAATGTTTTGGTTTGTAGCTGTTTAGTTACTTTTCTGGCAAAATCGTGCCGTAAGGAGGTCAACAGCAGAAATTTCTCGTAGCTTGTCCAGATTCCGCGTCTGAACTCGAAGCTTCAATATATATATTCCTACAAAGTATCGAGAATTTATTTTTAAATTTTGAACAAGCAAACTTTCTTCTTCTCAATTACAATGTGGAGTCTTTTGTTAATTACTTTGGTGCTGACAGTCCTGGCGTTTCTTGTCGCTGACGAACAAATTGTAAGTCCTATTTTACATAACCATGTTTTATTGGAAACCATGGACATTACTGAAACGGGTAGATATATTATCTCAGAATGTGATGATATTTTGATATCGGGCTCATTAAATAACCTTGGTGCTTTCGAAATTATAACGAGGAGACAAGTTTTAACAGGTTTAAAGGTCGAGTTTTATTCTTTGATTTCGAATTTGAACAACGCGGGTTATTTTAGCATTGCTCAGATAGGTCCAACTGCCGGAAGTACGGAATATATAATCCTTTATCCGAAACTTTATAATACCGGAACCATGAGTATTACTTCAATAGGAGATGTATTAGCTGCAGAAACAACAATTCGTGCTCTTCACTGGGAAAATCGAGGATTAATGGAATTTAACAACCCAAGTTTCTGGCGAGTGCAGTTAGCCCTAGGTCAATTAGCAGTACCAATGATTAATACAGGAATCATCAAACTCCACAACCAATGGTATGGCCAAGAAGCAGCAAGAATTCTTGGCGATGGATGTATCTACCTTGAAGATGATACTCACATCACACTTGACGGATTCTTCTCAGCAAGAAGGCAACATTTTATCATGGGCGAAAATTCAGAAATTCAAGCTGGAGGTCTTTTGCCGCTAACTGCTGAACCTTACCATATTCATGGATTTGGTAAGGGTAAGTATCTTTCCTTCGGCTCAGTAATACTGGAGTTGAAATACAACCCAAAATCCGGAAGGTTAACATTAAGAGACCCCCTTCTTGTACTAGACAGACACTTCTACATCGGTAAGGGATATAATCCAAACTTATTCCTGGTTCCTTCACCTGGCTTGTGGGCTACCTATTTAGGAGATCCTCCCAACCACGAAAGTCACGATCCTCATTGCAGAGTATTTCCTTTTGATACTCCATATAAAGATGGCGATGACGACATAGAGCCTCAGTATAGGTTATATACGAGTACACTCACAGCACGTGACAATACATATGCTGTTGAGTATACGGTTACTACTGATGATGAAGGTGTTTGGTATACTGATAGCAGCACAATAGAAACAATTAATCCGACCGCAACTAGATCAGATCTCACAAGCGATGAGACCACTGATGTTGAAAGTGCTACCAGTGATATTGAAAGCGGTGCTACCAGTGATATTGAAAGCGATGCTACAAGTGATATCGATGCTACCAGCGATATTGAAGACTCGACTAGTGATCCAGATTTCACGACGTACACGACCACGTACACAACTGATGAAGAATCCACCAGGACTGGGATAGTTATTGTTACTACCGATGAGGGTGGTGTTTGGTATACTACGACAAAATATATTGAAAAAGAACCAGACTTCACAAAGTACACAACCACATATTCGAATGAGGAGGGCAACACCAAATCTGGTCAAGTTATCATCACTACCGACCCTGATGGGAATTGGTACACAACTACGAAAGAATTCAAAAGCGACCCTACCGAAGATGAAGATCCAGACGGAAGAATACTTGAATTCCCTAACGATTCCAGCATAACCAAGATTAAACTTCCGCTCTTGTTGTTTGTTGTATTTACTTCTCTTTTTTTTGAGATGTAAAGAAGTTTCTAATTTGATATCCATTTCGGTTTTAATATGAATGGTGTAATTTACTTCTTTTATTTTTTGGGACATAAAGAAGTTTCTAATTTGATTCCCAATTTCGGTTTTAATTTTATGAATTGCTGTTTTGAACGCTATTGCAATTTTGTTTGTATGATTTTGTTTCGCTTCTACTTGTAATATTCCAAAAATGGAATGTCCTGTTTTAAATTTATTATGTATATTTTATATTGTTATTTCTGAGGATTAAATATGTTTCGTATCCACAGATTTCTGCTTAATGTTGTAGTTAAAATGTTTTGTGTGACAAAAATTAACATTATACACCAATGGAAATAATCGTTCATAGGTATGATCTTGAAGAATAGTAAAACTAGGGATATAGAGAAGGAAATACAAAGTCACTCCTGAAAAACTTGATCCTAACAGTAAGACTGGTTCAAGACTAATTGTTCAACCTAACAAACTGTTTGAGTTCAAAAGTCTAAAAGTATTGTTGAGTTATAGTTTTCTTGAGCAAGAAGTACAATCTGATTGTTTGTAAAGAGTTTTACCAGGTTCCATCCCGACCAAATTCTCAACTGAAGTATATTACCAAAAACTAGAATTGTTTAAATTTATGTACTAACTAGGGTAATTGTTCCAAGGTTGTTTAAAAATTTCATTTATATTGAACTTATGGGCTTCAAATTCCATCTGTCAAAGCCGAATAAAACCAAGTATAGAAGTACTAACGAAAACTCCTACAGTAATGCTACAATATGCAAATATGCCACGTAAATAACTAAACGTACAAAATTTGAAAAATTTAACCACTATCTGGGATGTTTATAATGGGTAAGATTGCAAATGCATCAACCCATGCTGAAGTATACTCTAGATTATGAGTAAATTCCTATTATAAAAGTGTTAGGCAATCCCGTTGATTTTACCCCTGAATATATTTCATATTTATATGGTTTTCTATCTTCCCACTTTATAGTTTTTACATAATTAATTAAGTTTATGATTAAGAGTAAAAAACAACTACAGATATAACTGTCGCGTAGTAAAGTCAAAGGTCAGATTTTGGACAATTTTGTACTTTACACGACACGGGAGCAAATTAGCTCGTAATTGAAAATAATGGTTTAAAGTGTAAAAAGATTTTATACTGAACATACCAAGCTAAACTGTAAATCTTACGAACTATCGTGATTTGTTAGATGGTGTTAACAATATAAAATGAGTGGAAATCTTGTGAAATGCGATTTCCGAAGTATATAGTTTAAAAGAGAATATCTGAGTCATATAGTGAATACATAAGTTATTGAATTTGATCATAAATCGTCATCTTCTGAATCCTAAGTAGAGGATAGTCAGATCCATCTAGTATAAGCATCGATTTGGGTAATTCCAGAGTTGAGCTGGAATAACAAAGAATATGAGATATCTGGGTCAGTCTCATGGTTCTGAGGCCATTG
>LQMS01002236.1:15659-26429 GCA_001657455.1 Spathaspora girioi | reverse complement strand
AGCGGAGGATATCAGATATGTTCGGCAAGTAGAGAGCTAAATCGAGGCGATTATTTATTAGATTAGAAGTCAAATTGCAGTTAGAAGCCTTGCTGATTTATCATGAGGAGGCTACGGCGACTATTTTTAGTTTCTCGGGGTTTTTGACGATCTAAATTAGGAAGCATATTTTAGCTTCTGGGATGTGTCGTTCTAGGGTGTGTTTGGAGGATGAAATAGC
Organism: Spathaspora girioi; assembly: GCA_001657455.1. NCBI lineage: Eukaryota > Fungi > Ascomycota > Pichiomycetes > Serinales > Debaryomycetaceae > Spathaspora > Spathaspora girioi. The sequence continues at coordinate 26,209 of LQMS01002236.1, read as the reverse complement.
CCTGTTTTGTGGGGTAACTTTGGTTGAGTAATTTTTAAGAGGAAATTGTTCTATCTATCATGGAAACAGCATCTCAGTTACGATAAGCAAGATGTTGGGTGCCTGGAAATGCTTGATTCAATAATGGAGGTAAGATGTATCAAAAGTTTAATAGGCAAAGCAGTTTGGAAAAGATTTCCCAGTGCTCGGACACCTGTGAGGTTTGGATACATGATTTGGCAATGGTACTGTCCTGTTGATAAGTTAGCTTCAGTTTCCTTGATTAGTTGAAGCAATTTACACCTATTTTGTCTTCTCATAAACTGGATATATTAATGAGGGTAGCAAGGAGATGGAGAGGGACCCTCTGTTAATACACGATAATGGACTCATTGAACCATTTGGGAGGTGAGCAATTGAATTTCGATGAATTACCTTCTTAAGTGTCGGTGAAGAAGCAACCAGAAACAATTCATGGTTATCCTAATATATAAACGGGTATTGTAGACCTAGCCGTCAATAAAATTCTCAAGAGATTCCTGCAAGTAGCTCCATTGATTAGGAATGAACTAAAATTTCAATCCAGTGGGTGTGATTCTGAGCCAAATTTGAAAGGAAATGTTCAACTCAATATCATACAGATTTCTGGACCACGAATCGTTTTATCAATAAATTTCTGGACCACGAATCGTGTTAGTCACTACCAATGATATTTGAGTAATGGAGACATTTTCTGCGTGCTTTGTTCGTACAGATTTATCAATGTATCAGAACGACATATTTGTACTTAACAGGGATTGCCGAAGTACAGATTGCTTCAGGAAAAAAATCGCAATTCTTATTAGAAATATAAATCTTTCTTTCAGAATTTGATTGATTTATTTCCATACGACTTTAACACGAAGTTTTTCGTGGTTATATGGGTAGTGTACCGTCCTAAACATCCACCTGCTGTGTCCTTGCTTTTTGAAATCGTGTTAGAATCCAGCTTGGGAAGCTCCTGCGAGAATGATATCTATAAATTCGAACGAATTAGTAGAATACTATTTGAAATCAGTTGCCCAAACTTTACCTTCAAGACTCCTGGAATATGTTATAACTGATCGAAGTTTGATTCAGAGCAAAATCGAAGAACTGCTAGCCAAAGCAAACGAGCGAGATGGATCAGAGTCCGAAGCAGAAGAATTAGACACGGTCCATGTTAATGATATTGTGGTTGATGAAGATACGTTTTTATCACAAGTTGAGAATACACTTCGTTCTAAGATTGATGAACCTGCGGTTGAACAATTCATAGGGGAGCAAAAGCTTCATAGACTAGCGTTCCTTCAAGAGATTAATGAGAAAGGATTGTCTTTGAGAGGTGAAAATAATAGATTAGACATTAACAATAAAATCAAAGATTCTTGTGGATCAATGATGAATTATTGAATGTAAATTTATGTAAACCTTTTTAAATATTCTTTCATTGAATTATAAAGTAACTATGTACAGATGCATGTAATTATAATGTCTATTTATTCAATACCTGGCCTTTGATTTGACTTTACGGCTTTCGAGATCTTTGCCTGGATTTCTTTATGTTCTTTTATGGCATCCAATCTTGCGTTCATACCATCCTCCGCAGCTCTTGACAATATACCTAGCATTAAGGTCACTGCTCGGATGGAGTCGTCATTACATGGAATTGGATAAGTTAATAGCGAGGGCTCCATATTAGTGTCACACAAACCAACAGTAGGAATGTTTGCTGCACCGCATTCATTGACACAGTTTCTATTTTCAAGAGGATTTAATAATACAATCAAGTCAGGCTTCAACACTTTCCCTTGGAACCTTAAATTGCTGTTACCGGTTAAGTTATCTTCCATATCAACTTCAACCATAATGTCCTTCTTGATTTGTCCAGTAACTTCGATAAAATTAGAAATAATCCCTGGAATCCACCTTTTAGAAACATAAAAACCTTTAGTTTTCTTAGCAGCTGCGACCAATGCGTTTTGAACAGCTGTATTCTTGTGTGTCCCGACATACACAATGACACCCCCTTTCTCGGCAACCCCTTTCACTACATTGCAAGCATGCTTGAGTCTCTCAATAGTTACGTTCAAGTCGATCAAATGAATGCCATTATACTCACCATAAATGAATGGTTGAGTACTTTCTCTCCACGATTGCTTGGAATGACCAAAATGACACCCAGCAGCCATCAAGTTGGCAATAGTAGTATCATTCACACTAGGAGGGTGTTTCACATCCTGATGTGGGCGATACACATTGGTTAACTTTGACCCAAGTTTACCACAAATTCGAGCGTAATGCAATTGTCTAAGGTATAATTCCTGATCTGAGTAACCTCTATAATCTGGGGTCATTCTTAAATTAGGATAACCGGTAAGTTTAGAATCGGTTGGGATCAATCTTTGAGCTTTATCATTGGATTTAGTTCTTGCAACCCATGGTCTATTAATCAGATCAGCCGTTGGTAAAGTAACCTGTGAATTCATGAACTCTTGCAATTCTTCATCCAATTGTTTGACCTTATCGGCTGGTAATTTCTCCAAATCTTGTTGTAACTTCTGTAAACGCGAGTTGATTAAAGCAGTTGGCGTCTTGTTCAAACTGGAGATCATTTCAACAGTTTGGTATTTTAATTCTTTCATCTCTTTGGATCTTTGAAAAGCTTCATCTTCCTTAGCCAACGCTTCTTGAATTTCCTTATCCCGAAGCTCTTTTTGAGACATGGCTTGCGAAGACTCCGTATCAGAGTAACTTCTTCTTGAATTGAAGCAGAGTTTGGTACTTTGTGGTGCTCGAAGGCATGATCTAACGTGCCTTATCATAACGTCGTTGTACTTAAGGTGGTTGATTTAGAAAGGTGAAGAAATTTTCACTAATTTTTTTTTGATCATATTTGAAAATTGATATTTCGCACGACCATTTAGAATAGTGATTAGACTCTGGAACGTAAGAGAAGACAAGTTTACCGAATATTTAAACAAACACATGCTGCTTGTCTCCAATGCTATACTATTACAATGAGAATGTCTCCCTAGAAGAATTTATTGTGAATCTATTTGAGCATGAGCAACGTTTTCCAGCTGCTGCATTAAAATATGTGCTAGTTCCTGAATCACAGGCAGAACTTAGATTTGAACCTAATTACCTAACACCTAAACTTATCAACTGGCTTGACAAAATCAAATTGATTAAAATTGAAAACTGGAATGATTTGTTTGAAACTGTTACCGTGTTGGTGGAAGATCCTCATGGCAAATTAAGCAGTACAATAATAGCACTCTATGGAATTTTCAACCATTTTACAAATCTCAAAAACGCGAGATTCTCGAATGATTATGCAGTGACATATTGTGATTCAGCTCAGAAACTAAACGAATTATGCCATTACTGGTTCAAGAGTCATTTAGAGAATGGGTTTAGGGTTCTTATCAATGATTCCATTGGTGCAACTGAAACAACATCAATCCCATTATTTTGGCAATCAATGATCTCCAAAGTTAATGGAATAAAGGAAACTACATGCTCAACTGATGAGGAATCTAAAATCCAACTACTGTATGTATTTATGAGATGGGTTAAAATAATTACTCTAGATAGCGATACAAAGTGCAATACTATAGGGTTCTGATTGAATTCAAGAAGAATCTATCGAACTTAATCTGTTTTTTCAGCCTCAGCATTTTCTCCTTCTTCTTTTTCTTCTTCTGCATCATCTTGTTGATCCAAGCCTGCTCCTGCTTGACCCAATTGACTGGCCAAGCTGTTTATGTCAAATCCTCCTGGACCTCCGGCTCCTCCAGCTCCTCCCATCAAACTACTCATGTCAAAACCTCCTGGACCTCCAGCTCCTCCAGCTCCTCCCATCAAACTGCCCATGTCAAAACCTCCTGGACCACCTGCACCACCTGCACCGCCTGCACCACCTGCACCTTGCAACATTTGAGCAAAATCAAGACCGCCTGCTCCTGCACCTTCTTTTGGTTCTGGAGCTTCGTCTTGTTCGTCTTCATCGACCCACTTTTCGAAATCAGTATGAATATAATGATATTTTAACTTTTCTTTGGTTAATCTTGGCCAGTATTCTTCCTTGGCTGTCTTCTTTCTAATAACCAAGAAAAGATGGGAACCAGTTTCATTAACACGGGAATTTTCAGGATCCACTTCATCAAAGAAATCTATGTTTAAATTGTAGTGGGTTTTTTTATCTGAGGAATAGGCTTCGTACTTTAAGTTGTTTGAAGTTATGTCATATTTAACGTCGATAGGATCAAGAACCTCAATAGTGACATACAAAATATTCTTGGCAGGATCGTCAGCACTGGAACGTTGTGCCCATGATACAGTTGGAGTATGGTCAGTCATTTCAATACAAGAAGTAATAATTGCTTTCAATTGAGTTGAATGAAATGAATTATGTACTTTCTTGTAACTAAGGATTTGGACGTGGGTTTTTTTTTCGCCCTCAATGTTGACTTTTGCTGTGAAAATTCATTCTCGAACATTCGGTGTCACGTGGTTGAGATTTTGCTGTTTAATGAATATGGAATCCTATATGTGCAGCATGGAACAACGGCATCACCCTTTGTAACATTTAACCTCCTAATTCGGTTTCATTGCAGTATACACACTTGCTTCGCTTCATTATTTAAGAAGTCGACAATCATTTAGTTACATTGAATTTCTTGATTTTGTTTTTGTCTTCGCTAAACTTGATGCCCAAGATCCTTCTCAAACCACTTATAGAAATCTATTACGGAGCATTTGCTTTAACCAATAAAAAAGGAATTATTGAGCTAGTGGTTTTTGCCTCGTTTGGATAAAGAAGTGTAGCTCAAATGGCTATTGATGAATATCGCAGATGTTTCTTAATGGACTTTTTGGTGTGGGGATTTACGAGCGAGATTTATTTAGTATGCCGGATCTGTTTTGTGTAAAAAAATAATTTTATCTTTAGCTTGTACATTTTTATAACTAGCAAGCAACCTTTATTGTCACTCGACTGGTTTTAAAAATTGGGTTTCGGATTATAATTACTTGTTTCAAAGTTTAGCTAAAGTGTGTAAAGAAAGAGAGATATTAATTGATAATGCTCTCCAACTTGCCACTAGAAATACAAATGAAGTTGCTCTATATGGAGCCGACTTCTTCATTAAAGTATATCAACTCCCATTTTTACCTCCTTTACAATGATTTGTTTTATAATAAGATTATTTCAGTTTTTGGGGAAGACATAATTGGTATCCTTATTAAAATTCTCCCCTGGCTCAAACCTTACACCAAAAGTTTAGACACATTTAGATATAATGCTAGAATGGTTATCGCATCACGGTTGGGATTAGTTGATGATAATGAATCTGAGAACCCACTAAATTGCATGTTTATTAAAGATTCATGGAAATATGTATATTCTGTATTGAAGAATAAAAGATTATTTGCCGAGTATTCTGATTATAGAATTGATGAACCTTCAAACTATGTGTACAACCATTTTGTGGAAATTAATCGAACCTATTTATTGTCATATTCAAAAACAATTTGGTTACCACCAGGGACATATAATTTCAACATTGGGTTAACGGTGAAACATGGAAGTGGTTTAGGAACAACTAAATTCGAAATCAAATATACTGATGAATATGGAAGAGCAACAGTTCAATTTTTTTATCCTCCAACTAATATTAATGAAATCCTACCAAAGAATCAATTTTGTTTTCTCAAAATTGGTGAATTTAAAGTGCCACCTATACAAACTAATCGAATAGATTCTGAAGATGGTACGGTTCAACAACAACCGAAATTAAGGAGAATTCAATTGACTATGGAAGAGATTGGATTATATCTCAAATCAGGGTTTCTGATATATTTTATTGATATTTCCCAACCAAGTCTACTTTATAATGATTATGATTTGATGTATTACACGGTTAAAGAAACGAATTACAAATATTTTATTAATATTTTACTTAAAAATTTATACAAGGCATTGAATTTTGTTCAAAATGGAGGTTGTCCTGATGATGTAAGTGTTCAATGTGTGCCCAATTATTATGGAGGTGGAGATCCTTATGTTATAAGTGACAGATATCATAAACTTGAAGAGCCCACAACTGATCTGGAATTAGTACCGGGTGGTTCTCTGAAAACTTTTTCAGGGTATGATGAAAAGGCATTAATGAAGTATGCTGATTTTTTCTATAATAGTAGGTTTAAGAAGAGGTATTTTAAATTCACGACAATTTATCAACGACGTCAATTCATAAATAGATTTGGTGATTTTGAAAAAGATTGGAATGATGCAAATGAAGATGACGAAGAATCTAAAAGTCCAGAAGCCATGGTTAGTCTTCGTAGATGTGCTTATGATAAGGAAGGATTGAAATGGAAGATTCCTATAGTTGGAGAATTGTAGATTTTGTACTATTTTATAGAATAGAGCAAGAAATAAATAACTATCCTTAAAAACTGGAGATAGAAGTGATTATTTAACATATTAAGAACATATGGAAACATACAACTGCGGTTTAATTGCAGAAAATTTGGTTGCAATAAATAAATCTTAAATCCGGGTAACATTGGATGTAACAAGGGTGTGGACCTAAAAAATTCCACCACAGTTTGGTGCATATTTGATACATCAAATCCACCAATCCAGATGTCAAATTCCAATGTTCAAAACGACTTCTATGAGGTTCTTAGTTCAAAATACCAACAAGCAATTGATCATGGACATATATTGTTCAATGGTGATTCTGCAGTGAATGAAATTGATCATATTAAAGTTGGTAATTCAACCGTTGACATCCAAACAACGTTATTGAAATCACTTATGCATAGACCAGAACAAGGCTCTGAAGATTCCAACCCTTTTGCTAAGCCAGAACCTGAATTAACTATCCTTGAGAAATTTGGAGATAAGGATGAATTCAGACTTGTGTTTAATAAATTTCCAGTTGTTCCCAAGCATTTTATGTTGATTACTCGACAATTTAAATCCCAGAATTCTCCATTGACCGGAGCTGAATTGTTATCTACTTATAAGGTATTAGTTCAATTGAAAAAGTTAAAACCAGCAGAAGAAGGAGATTGGTTTGCATTCTACAATTGTGGTCCGGAAAGTGGAGCTTCTCAACCTCATAAACATATTCAATTTATGACTTTACCAACTCAATTCAAGACATTTGGAGATCGATTATCTAGTACTTCACATGCATTTATTCCTAATGTACGTGAGGAACCATTACAAAATTCAGATTTACCATTTGCCCATTTTGTGGCTAGATTACCTGATCAATCTGAAGATGTTACTGAGGATGATCTTTCATTATATTTTGTATCACTCTTACAACGTGCATTGACTGTATTAAGAGCAAATGAACAAGGACATATTTCTTATAATTTCATATTTACTCCGCAGTATATGTTAATGGTTCCCCGTTCAAGTGGGAAATATAAGGAAAAATTGGGAATTAATTCATGTGGAGTTCAAGGTTTACTTTTATGTAAGAATGACGAATTGTTGGAATTGGTTAAAACAGATGGTGCGTTGACTATTTTAGAAAAAGTTGGTTTTCCAAATACCAGTGGGAAAGCATCCAATGAATATGATTATTAGAAGTTAGTAGTTAATAGATATTAGTAGTTAATAAAAAAAAGATTATTCGTTTTTCTCGCGCATGCTGTACATTGCCGAATTAGGAAGTTAAATTTAGCCAATAGAACCCGCACAAATTGTCGTTACTGACATTTTTTTTCTTTGAACTAAAAAAATGAGAGTGGAATATTAGAGGTTCATTCACACCATTAACAACAAACATGGCATCTGTTACATCGATTGTTAAGACCTGTGATTTGATCAGGTCAAGACCTATTTTATCAAGGGTTCTTATTCCACTTTCCAAACTTTTCACCTCATATGCTGGATACAGAGAAATGGGATTAAAGTATGTAATCTTCAATTGCTTTGAAATACGTCAACATTAGAGGATTGTACTAACTTGTTCAATTATAGATATAATGATTTACTTATGGAAGAAACCTCAGTTATGCAAACTGCTCTTCGTAGATTACCAGAAGATGTAAGTTATGCTAGAAACTACAGAATTCTTACTGCCCATCAACTTGCTTTAACTCATCAATTATTACCAGCTAATAAGGCAGTTAAACCAGAAGAAGATGATCATTATTTAATTCCATATATTTTGGAAGCTGAAGCTGAAGCATTTGAAAAGGCTGAATTGGATAACATGCAAGTTTAAACCAAGTGCTTTTTTGCATAGAAGAGAAAAATACACTATCCATATATACATAGCAATTTTTAATATAATACAAAACGTTTATGTTAGACAGAACAGAACTTAAAAATCAAATATCCATATTAAAAAAAAGTCTCTATACAAGCTAACTATATTACATTCCAATTTTATATTTTCTTAATTGTTCTAATACAAGGAAAGTGACAATTGTATGAGGTCCTAATCTAATGAATGAAGGTAACCAACCTCTAAACATGAACCCCACACCTTCATTTTTCACAGCTGTGGTTAAAATATTAATTGCACTTCCTCCAGAACCTTTACTATTCATAATTCTTGTCTTTACGACATCAGCAGGTGAACATACTGTAGTTGCAACCAAACCAGCAATTAAAGAAGCACTAAAATGAGTTGATTTCTTGGTTGGATCAACATTGAATTGGTCAATTAAAAATGATTTGGCAATATCATATGTAACAACTTGAGATGCCGTCATTAAAACACCTCTAACTAAATTTGGCATTAATCCTCTAAATAATGAAGCAGGACTTTCATCACGACAAATTCTATATAATCCATCAAATGCATTACGATAATTTCTTCTTTGTTCCAAGGGTAATGTATTATCATTTTGCATTCTAATGTTGGCCACATCAGCTGGATTACCAACTAATCCACCTAAGGCACCCGCAACCATTGACATTGGTAATAACACAAGAGTTCCTGGTTTTTGATTGTTTGTTGATTCAATATATTGATCCTTCAACCATTCATAGATACCGAATCTTGCTGTGGAATAAGTAGCTTGTCTTAAAAGAGAAGCAGTTAACCCAGAATAGATCTTGGTTGGACCTTCTTTTGTTATTATTTGATAAATCATACTCATTAATCCTTGACCTCTTTTAGAAGCAGTTTGTAACCGAACTTTTGCTAAATCTAATGGATGGGTTACCAAACATGCAGCCATACTTGATGCACCTCCATACCAGAATCTAAAAAGTAATTGAGTTAGTAACTAGATCAATGGGAGTTATCTCTTGGCTGTTACAACATTTCCATAGGATGCTAAGTATTCATGGAATTGTAGCCAAAGAAGAAGATGAGTTGAACGGACATACGGATATTGAACTTTTGATGATGACATATTTGTTGATAAATTGTTACAGGTATATGAATAAATAAATAAACTTCAAAACGTTAACTTAACAAGAAAGATATTAAGAATTTACCAATTAGAACGGAAGTTTTTGGTTTATCGTAAGGTTTAAATGTAATGAAATTATAAAAGTTTAAATATAAAAGAAGAATTGAATTGAAAAAAATAAAAAAAAATTGGAGGCTTTTTACGAATTCAACCGATTACATTGTTCCTGAAAATCTCCTGGCACAATATTGTCTTAGCTTAGGGAAAAGGGGGGGTACGTGTAGGAGCACAGATTGAAAGAAATTATCATAAGGCGTTCATTAACAGAGGCGTAAGACCATATATCATGTGTCTATTTCAGTCCCTTACGCGTCATCCCCTCCTCCTCCTCCTCATCTATAAATGCAATGGAACAATTAACACACACACAATTTTTTTTTCTCTCTCTTCTCTCTCCGGTTGAACTCGGAATCCATATCCGCTATTAATAAACAAGGGAATTTCCGCGCACATAGTATCTTCCCCTCTTTTTGTTATTTCCGGTATTATGATTTGACATATTATAACTCGGACTAGCTCCGTAAATATCCGGTGGTTATCGCTTAGTAAGTTATAACGTAAAGCTTTTACACCAGGAACCCGTCGTATTCAATAGGTTCCCCGACCCCACTGTCCATCGAACTTCATTCAACTGATCATCGAATAAAGATGATGATATTAATAATACGAATTTCTCCAAAAAACCCTGGTTTATACTAACTGCAGTATAACCTAATATCATAATGAACGCCAAAAACAGCTGCGAAATAATAGAAGAGGATTTTGCAATCGATACTAAGCAAGAATAGGTGTATCCTTTTCTATATTTAGTTTAGGTTTTAGGTTGACGTGCGGCTCGTGCGGCTTGGATAAGTAAGGTTGATACTTTTATTTTTGCAACCTAAACTTAATTGGCAATAACTAAAGTTCTTTCAAGCTGTTCGAGTAAATAAATACACGTGTATTCATTCGATGTAGTAGGGAAAAGAAAGTTTCAGGTATACTTTTGAAAATTATCCTTAATAACTACAAGTTCTGTAAATAAATTACTAAATTTGTTGGAAATAAAGCAAAGAAGGTTACCTAAAGTTACAATCAAATTAACTATAGGTTTT
>LQMS01002236.1:0-15466 GCA_001657455.1 Spathaspora girioi | reverse complement strand
AAAAAATAAAAAGTTTCGTTTAGCGAAAATGTAAACAAAAACAAATCAACGAAGATTTTTTTTTTGCCTTTGGCTTGTTCGAAAGGTGTCATTTTCTATTTAAGGAAATTCTACGGGTAGGGTAAACATTCATAACCGTCGGAAAACGTTTCAGGATCCAAATTACTTAACTACTTGTCAGAATACACCTTTCTTTTGAAGCAATAACCCGTTAGTCATGATTGAGCCTAGTGTCAATACTGTTTCCAACACGTCAACCAAAGTGATTGATTCGTTACATCAAACAATTGATAAATTAACTAATGAATTAGCTATAGTTAAACAATCACATGAAGAATTAACCAAGAAGTTTGCGATTGTTTCTCATAAAAATGATTCATTTGTTGATCAATTAGCTAATAATAAACATGAAAATGATATGTTGAGTGCGTTGCTTAAGCGTAAAGAACGGAGAATTGCTGATTTAGAAGATCAATATAATGAATTATCAAGTAATAATGAATCGTTGAATTTAAATAATAAGAATTTAAAAATTCGATGTGAAAATTTACAAGATTCAAGTAATGTTTCGACAGCAGAATATGAACGGTTAAAGATTAGTTATGATGCATTAATTTCTCTGCAATTTGAATACAAGTTTCATTTTCAACAAGAAATTAATAAATTAACTTCACAATTGGAACAATATAAATTGAAAAATGAACAGAATTTCCAGGATTTACTGGAGAGTTTGACCAGTAATGAAAAAGATTTTGATACTTTATTTGATTCCTTGTCAAACAAGAGGAAAGCTATTGATAATATTTATGTTAATAAGAATAATCGAATATTAACAATTTTAACTAATTTAAGTAAAGTTGCTAAATTACAAGGTCAAGAGAATAAGCAAGTATTGAGTGAAACCACGGAAGTAATCACGCACTTGCTTGAAAAGCATCCCGATTTACAAGAAAAGATTGAAGAAAAAGAACAAATTTTAGTTGATTTGGATGATATTTTAGGTCAAGCTCAAGAAATATTAACTAGTGATGAAGTGCATACTTCATTTGATGATGATGCAACATTAGTACAATCACCCAAGGAACCCGAGGAAGAAGGTCAATTTAAGAAACGAGGGAATCATAAGAATAAACGGAATTCCATAAGAATTGATTCTGGTGAATTGGCGAACAATCCCGCATCGTTGCCTAAAAGACCACCCCAGGTTAATAATAATATTATAAATTTACCAAAACCAGATTTTAAATCTAGAAATTCACCTAGAAATTTTGGAATTGAATTTGATAATAACAACAATTATGGGCAGGGTCATGGACATGGACAGGGACAAGGACATCGTCGTATGAATAGTTTTGATAATAGACGGGATAGTTATCATCGGAATAATAATCAAGATAATTATCATCGGAATAACTCGGGAGGCCAGGGCTATTATAATAACAACAACAATAATAACAATAATAATTCACGAAGAACTTCAAGTGGATCTTCTAATAGTAGTAATAAACAAAAGAGAAGATCTTATTATAATAACAAAAGAAGTTCGGGTTTTTTTGAAGAGGGTATAACAACCAATTAGAATTAGTGTTTGTTTTTATACGGATTTATATATTATAGATAAAAAGTAAATAAAAGAGCTGTACTTATATCGAGTAAACGTATATTGTTCCATCTTCATACCCTACAAATATTAATTCTTTTTGGGAAAGTTTCAGTTTAAATCTGGAGGTATAAGATGCGAGTGCTGTAGTTGTGGGGGGAGACATAGCCACAATATATGTTAATTTAACTAATGGTTGCATATCTTGGCTGATATTTCCTTGATTTGATTGTAAGGTGTTAATCTGGGGTAATGTTCTCTGTTTAGAAAATATACATTGATTATTCTCATCATACATTTCAATTATCCCATTCCAATATCCAAGGACAAGTTTATTTGAAGTTGGAACTATTGTTTGAATTCCGGCATGATTTAGCTTTAATATATTGTTATTTATTGATAACTTCTTGGTTGTTGAACCGGCGATTATCTGGTTATCATATGCTAGGGAGATAATGGGATTTGGAATATGGATAGTTATATGGTTGACAAGGGTGATTTTCGGATCTTTATTAATTATTGTTTTGGATTGTTGTAAGAGGGTTGAAAGTTTCCCAGTGCCATTACTCTTGGATGTTGTAATTATCGTCGGTTCTGGATCAAATTCAATTTGTAATGCAAGTAAATCTCCCGATTCATAACCTAGATAGAGTATATCATCAACAACCAACATTTTCATAATAATTCCAAAATCACGTTGTGTATTACTCTTGTTCTTGATTAAGTCATACCCGTTGAAATTTGTAATGACTCGTGTGATGGCATATCCTTGTTCTGTTTCACTCAATTTATACACGTCAAAATTATTAGCATCGATTGTAGCAGGAGTAATCAAATACTTGTTCATTAGCCCAACATTTGAAAAATTCAATGAATTAACCGGCATGGAGAAAACTTCCATGGAGTCCCGCCATATTTTTATAGTGGAATCTCGAGAATGACTAAGTATATCTCCATTGTGTAGTTCAATTATCGTAAGGATACTATTGGTATGGGCTGACCATTGTTGGATTGATCTTCGCGTGGTTAAATTCCAGATTATTAAATCACCGGTGGAATCTCCCGATATTAGGTTGGTGTTTAATAATGGGAGTATGTATGTTATTGAACTGGAGTGTCCACGAAGTGAGAATATTTGCGAGAGCATGAAACAGTTGAACTGAATATGAATGAAAATTGAATGGTGATAAGTTGTAAAAATGTCGCGCAGATATATTTTAGAAATGTCTCATTTATATATAGACATAATTCATATCTTATAAGAAGGTGCTTCCCTCTTGATATCAACTTCGCTTTCGCTCAGTTAATATCAAAAACAACTAAATTGATTAACCGAATCCTGTAAATTCTGTTTCAACACCCGATCAAACTCTTTCTTACTATACTCAAACCCCTTCACCTCCTGATACTTCTCTTCAATAGTATTCAATAAAATCTGCACTAAATTATAACTAGCCTCATTAAATTTCAACAATTTCGACCGTTCAAATATTTGTAAAATAAAATTAACATCTAATTTTAAATTAATTAATTCAATTCCAGTTAATTGTGCCTGTCTTGTATTATCCAATATATTTTTCAACAAGTTTAATTGTAATTCATTGATTATATTTATGAATGTTTCTATGACAGTTAATGGTTTCAACTTGTTGACTAATTTAACAAAATGAATTAGAATTTCATAGATAAAGCCGTCAATCGTCAATCCTGGACTTTTAGTGCTAGTTTTAAAGAATAGGTTAACTCTTGAGTTTATGGATAATTTTTCATTATTTAAAATATCTTCGGTGATTATTTGATCAGCTTTACTTATATCCACGAATATTTTAAGATTTTGTTGGCGTAAATCTTTTTCAAATAATTTATCAAATTTGGCCAATAATTTAGGATATATTATTGTGGATAAATTGTTTAAATTATTCATAGTTAATATCTTGAATGTATCATCGGAAGCATTCGATCTTTCCAAGTTATATTTCTTCATTATTGAATCAATTAAAATTGTTAGACTTCGAATAAATTGTATTTCAATAGACACAAGTGTTCGTTTGCTTGGATACGCATTCACAATTTGAATTTCTTGTTTGGCTGTTTTCTTGGTAAATATTAAATTTGAAATTGAAGTTATAACATATATTTGATAATATTCAATTATATTAACAAGATTAGTACATCTTTCATTTGATTTCTTCCAATCTTCAATATCATAAAATTGAGAAACATCATTTATCCAAACTGAACATATAGCTTCAATTATCTTTTGATTTATATTACTTGATGAAGTTTTTAAATTTTTTAAAATCTTGTTGGTATCAGGATATTTACTAGCATTGCCAATCTTGCCGATAAATTCTCCAAATTTAATTAGGATCCGATTGATTTTTAAATTAACTCGGGTAAGATAATACACGGTTGATAATGAATTGGAATAATATGGAACAAATTGTTTATATATCTTGGGTGATGATTCAATGTTTGTGGGAGTGTCTTGTTTAACACTGTCAAACAAGGTACTCAACAACCAAACAACTTGATTAATCGCTTCAATATATGTATCTCTAATTTTCCCACTGGGGTCAATACTTTCATTATAATGTAAATAATTGTTTAAAATCTTGGTAAGAGTGTTAACCATGGTATTATCTAAATACTCAATGAAATTCAGCAAAACCAACCAAGTTTCATTAATTAAGGAATAATCTAATGAATCAGAACTATCAAAGATTTCTTCTTCTTCGTTGGTTATAGCATGATGATTGTATTTCTCGGCGATATAATTAATATGAGATCCATTTTGTCGATCAGATTTTAATCCACTTATATAATCTAATAATTTCTGTTGATGAAGCAAAAACTTGTTTTCAAATTTAGTGACATGATATTCAAAATCTTTATTAATCATGTCAAGTTGATTGGAAATGAAATCAGCAATGGGACTTACATTTGTTGTTGCATCCAATTGTTTCAACTTCATTAAATTGTCAATTATTTGTACAACTTTATTTCGATCAATGTCACTGTTGTTGGACTTTGTCGTGACGACAATATCTGAATCTAGGGATAATAATTCTTGAAGTAGCTTCTGGCGATATTGTAATGTGATTGAATCAATTGGTTGGAAGACCTTACTAATTATTGAATATTTCAACAGAATGTCCGAGTCAGCTTGCTCCCGTTCAAGCTTGTTGATAAACTTTTCCTTTTCGACTAAAAACTTGTTATAATTGTCGAGAAACTTTTCATTATCGTTCAAAGACAAAGCTTCAAGTAAAATATTGGGTAAGTCGAAGAAAAACCGATTCTCCTTGACTATTTCAATCATTTTAATTAGCTTAACTTCTTTAGCCTTTAATTCCGATATAGGTCTAATCATTAACGACGTGGTAGTATTCATATTATTAATCGCCAGTTCTAATTCAAAACATAAATCTTGGGAAGCAGCACTAGTACCAGGAACAGCAAGTCTTTGCTTGTTAGGATTGAAAACCGTCGATGATTCTCGATCATGTTGAGCTTTTGATTTTTGTTGTTTAAAATCCACCAATACATCATCAATTGAGTTTTTGGAATTGATTACTTTTAAGAAATTATCATCGATAGCTTGTTTCAATTCCGAGGTGTGACTGTGGATATCCGTTTCAAGTAGTTGTAATGCATTGGTTAATTCTTCAATTGGCGTATCCTTATGAATTGTCGTTAAATATTTTTGACTATTGAATGTTTGACTACCAATCAAATAATTAAACACGAGTGGATCATTCTTACCCGAGATAAGTCGCTTCTCAAGCAATTCCTTCACGATATTACTGTTTTGACCCTTTAACGGATCATGTAAATCAAAGCTTCGATTACTACTAGTAATTTGTTCACCCATTAATTGTTTGAGCAAATTGAATTGATCTTCCTTGTTCCAAGTAGTTATTTCATCAGGATCAGTGTCGGCAATTGGATCATAGTTTAATTGATCCTTGTTGGTTATATGTAATGTCGATATATTGTAATATCGTTTAAGTTCATCTTCACTAGGGTTTAAATTCATGGTGGGTGTTAACGTGTTGACTATGTTTTTACTACTAGTTATTTTTTTAGCCGCGGGCTTTTTTTATACTTCTAGATTGTTAACAACCAATAGTAGAAATATACACATATATAGATGAAGATATACAAGTAAGTGTAGAGTAGTTTGTTGAACTTGTTCACTACATATACATTACAGCAGCAACAACAACCACCCACAACGTCAACAAGTTCAAACCCAACAAGAAACCCCACAACAAGGTAACTTCTGCTATTGCTGCTACCACATTCTCACACATTCTCACACAAGCATATACTACAACACCACCACCAGTCTGCTTTTATGTCCCAACATACGCCATTCAGTGTATCAACAGCAATTGAAAAATGATAATGAATTTTCTCAAGCACTTTCTTCTTGGCTTAATGCAGGTTGGGTTGATGATTTGAATCCGGAAATTAGTAATACTAATCCGAATGGTGGAATAGATAATAATATTAAAGCAAGACCCCAAGTTCAAGTTATTTATCTAGAGCAACAACAAATCCAGCAATTTCCACAACAAGTCGCAAGACAAGCCGCAGGACAAGACCCAGGGCAAGTCAGGCAACTCCTGCCACAAGTCGCAACACCAGCCCTGTCACAAATTACGGATTCGATGAGTTTTGCATCCACTCCAAATACTCCACCTATAGCTTATTCTGATGATGAGGAGAACAGTAACATTGATCCCTTAGCTACCACTTCTCCCACAAGATCTTCTAATGGTAGTTACACCTGTCTGAAATGTTTCAAACAATATAAACGAATTCAATTTTTGGAAATACATGTTAAATCAGTCCATTTTAATATATTTCCTGGTCATTGTAACCATTGTGATAAGAATTTTAGTTGTCAGTATATTTTAAAGCGACATTTAAAAACTCATACAACTGATCCTCAAGGTAATAGTTGTGATATATTGTAGAAGTTAAACTGATATATATATTTATACAAAACTTCCACTAAAACTCATGGTGTAGATTTCGTCTAGGTTAAGCTATCTGAGCAACCATGTTAGGCATTCCAAAACATTGATACCCTAATGCCTTAGCCATATAACAAAACCCTTGAGTTTCAATCCCATCATAACCTTGTACTCTATCCCAAGTAGTACCTACTATATTACTCGTAGGGAAAACCAACCCTTGCTTATATATTATTGATTTTACAAATATAACATAACCACCAATAGCATCTAACTTCACAGAATAACCATGATCATGCTTGTGTTGTTCTAACTCATCATTTAAATAATTTTGAAAGTGATATGTTTTAATCCCCTTGGGAATATAATCCCAAGTATCCCATTTATTTTCATCCATTAATGTTAATTGTTCACTAGTTGGTTTAGTCCGTCTACCTCGCCATGAATTCTTATCATGATCGAGTTCAGTCCCTTGTTGAATACGTGGGACATTTATATCTTGATTTGAATTTATAAATGTGGATATTATTGATTCGGGTTTATCAAATGAGATTATGTTGGGGTGGATGTATATAGTGTATGACTCTAAATCTAACGTGTTTGATATAAGAAAGTTCTTGTATCTAGCTGATAACTGGCTTGTTTCAAGGGAGCTCTTGCTTTCTGTGTTAGTTAAGACACTGGGTGCTAATATCAAGGTGATCTTCTTAAATGATTTGGATAATATACCTGAGTTCAATTCAATATATTTGATTATCTTTCGCAATTCTTTTGCATCAATACATAAGAATCCAAGTGATATTTGATAGGGTCTTTCTTGATGATTAATCAAGGTTGAAACAGTATTCATAAAGTCTTTAAACTCTCGTTTGTCCCCATACTCGTTTGCTATCGTGGATAAGATTAAAATACTGGGTTCTTCATTAGATTCAAAATAAGCACTTGTTTTAACTTGATATATATATTTCGTATATTCATACATTGAATCAGTATGGATTATTTTACTATACGCTTCTGATTTAAGTGACGGCACCAGTTCATAACTTGTGGAAATGGTATAATTACGTGGAGTAACAATCAGGAGTAATAAAACCCCACTGAGGCACATACTAATTAATAGAAAAATAACTCGTCTTTTAGTCGTCACATCTGACAACTGTTTGGATATATTGGCAATGTCAAACTTATTCATGTTGATTACAACTAGCTAGAAAGAGAAACAGGCTCGAAACACTGTTGATTTTACACATTCGTGGGTTGGAGATAATAATAATAAGTTTTAACAATGGGGGATATCTTGTGTACAGGATTTATTTATTTTCTGATATTCCAAGCCCTGGGACAATACCACAATATCCTTTCTTATAGCAGGTGTGTGTGCTTGATTCTGTATAACAATACCAATAGAGCAAGATTAGTAAGGGTAGATCTCATACCTTAAGTTGTAGAGTATATATGGAGATGTTGCAGTCGGTGTACACGTGTATACGCGTATACTTTTTAGGTCTACGCGTACATTGTACTATTGTATTGAGTATATAGCTAATCTATTAATACTTCGCGTTATTAATCACAACCTATTAAATATCTACTCGACAAGAGATATCGTTTATTGGTTTAAGAGTTGGTGCTGCAAAATTAGCCAAGCCAAAGCCAAAGCCAAAGCCCAAGCCCCGCCGGCCCACGGCAGGCCCCCCCACAATAGTGCCACCGAAAAAAGGACAAATATCTGAGCAACCCTATTTCTTATCATATTATACTTTCCTTCTATTATACCTGCAAATGTCCTTGTCAATTCTTGATCTTGGTGATGATATATTAACTAGTCAAATTCCACAATATTTATCTCCAGAAGATATATTCAATTTCTCCCTAATTAACCACTACTTATACAATCTTTATCATTTCTCAAACTTATCCACTAAAGTTTATCAAATATTATATAATAAGAAATTCACAAACAATGAAAACAATTATACAATTACCCTCAAGAATAAACTCAATTGGAAGCAGTTGTTTCAATTAAGATGTTCCAAACAACAAAAGGTATTCACTTGGGGTGAACCCCAAAATGGAAGATTAGGATATTTATCAAGTAAAATTGATCATTCTCATGTTTCATATGGTGGTTGGGCCGTACATACTCCAACAAATATCCCTAATTTCAATAATCATTTAATTACAGACATTGTGGCTACTGGGTTTAGTTTTATCATTTTAACTAATGCTGGTGAACTATGGTGTACTGGTACATCTTGGAAACGGTTAACTTACGAACTATCTACTCCTGGTCCTATTTTCGGTCGTGATTATATCCCATCACCTGGGGAATTGGCGTTGGATAGGTTACAACAACAGAGTAGAGGTGAAGTTGGTGGAAGAAGAAGTATTGGGGTGATGCCTATGCCTGGGATGAGTAATAGATACCCAGATGATGATTATGATGACTATGATGAAGATTATATTACTAGTAATACACCCAGTCCTCCTCCTGGTCCTACAAATACTGGATTAGCTCAAGCAAGAAGAAGATTACAGCCTCAACCGGTGGAAACAGGGGAAGTCGATGTTAGTTCTGATTTCAATGATCCACCTCTGAGAATTGAAGAATCAAATTACGTGGCCCGATTAGAATTACCTCTGATTGCTAATCAACAACAGGATAGGAAAATCATCTCGATATCTACTGGTAGAGAACATATTATTGCCTTGGACAATTATAATAATGTTTATAGTTGGGATACTGGATGTATTGCCGATATGGGGGTACATATAACATTCCCGGGGATAGACCTAACTGGACAAGTTGTTAAGAAAATAGTTGCTGGATGGAATTTATCTGCTTGTGAAATATCAGGCTATGGATTGATTGTTTGGTATTCGAGAATCCCCACAACAAAGGCACAATATCGACCACGGAACTTTGAATCCCAGGCAAGATATTTAGTTATTCCATTTACTAAAGATGATATTGTTGATTTCACGGTGGGGTCAGATTATGTATTGTATATTAAAAAAACCGATGAGAAATTATATCAATTTAAATTAAATGCTCATGAATTTGCTAAACGCGATGTGGACAGTATAATTTCCCCTGATGAATTGACTATTTTTCCCATGAATAATTTCAATAATTGGAAAGAGAACCATACAGTTGAAAATATCAAATTCACAAAATTAAATAGTTGTTTTAGTAATTTTGTGGTGTTTACCAATCATGATCAAGTATTAATTGGATCAAGAAAACATTTAGACTATAATAGTGAAGAGCACGAAGATTCCGACCCAGGAGCTACACCTACAGTCATTCCTGAATTACAAGGACAAAACATTAAAACATTAGTTATTGGAGATTATCATTATATGGCACTTACAAATGAAGGGAATATTTTAAGTTGGGGGAGAGAATCAAGTAGATGTGGATGTTTAGGATTAGGTCAATGTGATGTAGTAGTTCATGAACACCAGCAACTGGCCCATTTTGAAGGAACGGCATTAGTTGTGGATAAACCATTGGTTGTTAAAAACCCACCATATCCTGGTAAATGGGTCACTATAACTGCTAGTGGGTGGCATTCCGGGGGAATTTATGTGCCTGATTCCTAAAAGTAAAATAGAAATTCTATATATTAAAAGAAACAATCTAGATATTTAACCTTTAACCCCAGATGCATAGATATTTTTTTAGTAAGGTCTCAAACGATCTAAACGATATTTCTAAGCAACTATAGAATAGATCATTCTTTTATTTTTTGCAAGGCGTAGCACCCTTTGTTCGATCTATCTATACGACGGGGGTGGCGATTTTCAGGGTAAATCGGAACCAGTGCAAGATCTTGGACCTAAATTCTAGGCCCAGCAAAACTATGAGTCACGTGCGGAGATTTACGCTGGTTTTTTTTTGTTTATAAGGAGAAAAGTATCATGGGAAAAAGGGAGAGAGAAAATCTTTTTCCTTTTAGGATCAATTTAAAAAGCCCACATTAAATCGAACACCACCACGTCATCACCTTACAACGTTAACTCCCTACAGTTTTAGAGAGTCCGATTAAACCGATTTATTACACAGAGAGATAGATATATATTTATCAAAAAGGAAAACATCAGCTATACGACAGGACTACCACATTTTCTTGGTCCCACCCCACCGCAACCCGTACTTTATCAGTCAACACCTCAAATATACTAACTAAAGTCGTTCTTCCATACAATGCCCATATTATCACCTAGACTTCCTGAAGTCAATAACTTGGGTTCAAACGAATCAACACCTTCGTCCACAGCTTCATTTTCTCCTAATCAAATTAATAACTTTACTGGTCATAAAAGACAATATTCATTAAATGATGTTTCACCAACACGTCATAGAAGTAATTCCAACACACTATCTCCTGCAACATCTCACCAAAATGCCCATATAACCACGAGACAAAGAAGATCATCCTCAATAATTCAGCATTTAGAACCCGATACTTTGGACACCAAAGTAGATCAAGCATTAAATCCCAATGTCAATGCCAATTGGGTTCATCAAAAGGGTGCTTGGATTATACATATTGTATTAATAATATTTTTGAAGATTTTTTTCAATTTTATTAGTGTTTTGGATAATGATTGGAAATGGACATTAACTAATTTAACTTATAATATTGGATCATATATTATGTTTCATCAAATTAAAGGTACTCCATTTGAATTTAATGCCGGTGCCTATGATAATTTAACCATGTGGGAGCAAATAGATAATGGTGATCAATATACTCCTAGTAAGAAGTTTTTAATGTTGGTTCCTATTTGTTTGTTTTTAATTAGTACTCATTATTCAAATTATAATTTAAATTTGTTTATTTTGAATGGTATTAGTTGTCTTTGTGTGGTTGTACCAAAGATGGGATTTGCTCATAGATTAAGGGTGACTTTGTATTAGAGCTTGACTGAGCGATAGCGAAGTTAAGCGATGACTGAAAGTTATCTTATCTGAGCGATGGCTAAGTTGAGCCCGGGGGTATGAGAAGAGATTATTCATAGACTTGTGTGACAATATGAGTTCATAGAACTGTTGTTCTATGACAGAGAGAAGGCAATCAGGAGTAAAATTGGCAAGTGGTGATAGAGAGAGCACATGTTTGTCATGTGATATTTTTTGTTATTGATTTTGTTAGAAAGTTTATAACCCTGTTGTTTATTCTTTATGTAGTTTTTTTGTTAATTAAGATCATACCGATTATACAAGTTCAATTTTTATATATAAATTGTCACTAATTAAACTGTACTGCTGTTCGTTTAAACGAACATCGCTCGTTCAGGAATTTAAATCACATGACTTTGTTTTGCTCTATTTTTATCTTGGCTTCATTTAACTTTTTTGACTCTGGTTTGAATAGAAAACGTGAACTGAAAAATTTCATCTGTTCTCTTCTAATTACGTTGAGACTTCTTCTCTCTCCCTTTCCTTCCCCCCATATAAATACTCATCGTTTTTTTTCCAGAAAAATTTTTCAATTCCTTTTCTTTCTAACAATTGTAAATCTATTTACTCAATTAGCTATAATGTCCTACGCTTTAACTCCTGCTCATAGACAATTGACCGAAGGTTCCTTAAAGGAAACCGACCCTGAAGTTGACTCCATCATCAAGGATGAAATTGATAGACAACAACATTCAATTGTTTTAATTGCTTCGGAAAATTTCACCACTAGAGCTGTTTTCGATGCCTTGGGAACTCCAATGTGTAACAAATATTCTGAAGGTTACCCCGGGGCTAGATACTACGGTGGTAATGAACATATTGATAGAATTGAAACTTTATGTCAAGATCGTGCCTTGAAAGCCTTTGGTGTTACTCCAGATAAATGGGGAGTTAATGTTCAAACTCTTTCTGGTTCCCCAGCTAATTTACAAGTTTATCAAGCTATTATGAAACCTCATGAAAGATTAATGGGTTTGGATTTACCTCATGGAGGTCATTTATCCCACGGTTATCAAACTGATTCAAGAAAAATCTCGGCTGTATCAACTTATTTTGAAACTATGCCATATCGTGTTAATTTAGATACTGGTATAATTGATTATGATATGTTGGAAAAAACCGCTGTGTTATTCAGACCCAAGGTTTTAGTTGCTGGTACTTCTGCTTATTGTAGATTGATTGATTACAAGAGAATGAGAGAAATTGCTGATAAAGTTGGTGCTTATCTTGTTGTTGATATGGCTCATATTTCCGGTTTAATTGCTGCTGGTGTTATTCCATCTCCATTTGAATATGCTGATATTGTCACCACCACCACTCATAAATCTTTAAGAGGTCCAAGAGGAGCTATGATTTTCTTTAGAAGAGGTGTTAGATCGGTTAATCCAAAGACTGGCCAAGAAGTTTTATATGATTTGGAAAATCCAATTAATTTCTCGGTTTTCCCAGGTCATCAAGGTGGTCCACATAATCATACAATCACTGCTTTAGCCACGGCTTTAAAGCAAGCTGCCACTCCAGAATTTAAAGAATATCAACTTCAAGTATTGAAAAACGCCAAGGCTTTAGAATCTGAATTCATCAACAAGGGGTTCAAATTAGTTTCTGATGGTACTGATTCTCATATGGTTTTAGTTTCTCTTAAAGACAAGCAAATTGATGGTGCTAGAGTTGAAACTGTTTGTGAAAATATTAATATTGCCTTGAATAAAAACTCTATTCCTGGTGATAAATCTGCTTTGGTTCCAGGTGGGGTTAGAATTGGTGCTCCAGCAATGACAACTAGAGGGTTAGGTGAAGAAGATTTCAAGAAGATTGTTCATTATATTGATTTTGCCGTCAATTATGCCAAAGAACTTCAAGCTAGTTTACCTAAGGATGCTAATAAATTAAAAGATTTTAAGAATGCCGTTATTAATGGTCATGATGAAAAATTACAAGCTATTAAAGCAGAAATTTATGCTTGGGCTGGTTCTTTCCCATTGGCTGTTTAAGAGTAACCCAATTATTGTTTATATGAGACTTACGTTCAACACAGGTTTTTCACTTCTAGTTGCTACTCAAATTTTCAACAAGAGTATCTTTTATTTACACTATATATAAAATTAACATTTATTTTAAGTTTGCTATAAAGTTCCCTGCTTAACTTAGCTATCACTCAGTTAAACATTAAATCAACTTCTCTTGCTTAAATATCTCATCCAATCTATCTTCACTATCCCATTTCTTTAAATCAACTTCAGTACCTAATTTCTTACCATTAAAGAAAATAGTAGGAACCCATTTCCTTCCAGAAATCTCAGTAAATGCTTTTTCTAATTCTACGGCTTCATTTTGATCCGCAAATTTATCTAATTCAATTATATGGATTTTATTGTTAACCTTATACCTATCCCATATTTTATAAGTATAATGACAATCAGGACACCATGATTTAGAAAGCATGAGATAGGGGTGGGTGTTGATTAACTCGTGTGCACGATCGAGGTATTTCTTACTGGCCATTGTGTGTAAATCTGAGAAGAGATGTTGTACTACGGGCAAGTGTTTCAATTAGTAATTTGGGCCAAGTTAAAATTTTCTTGGACCTAAGTCCCTGATGAGCCACACCAAAAACCTTGGCCCATGGGCCAAAATAAGCGAAAATATAGGTGGCAAATGATTCCTAAATAGTACTTGAATATCATATTAATTCTAATATTTTCGAGTATATTTCATGCATAATACATTAATACTTAATAGATATTCATATTTGAGAACAACTACACAAATAATCCTTCGATAAACTATCCATTCCACTGATTTAATACATGTTGGTTTATTTGGCTGGACCTATTTTTTTTGCAACAAAAAAATCCTGCACATAAACTATCACTAACTATTTACTGTGTCTTTTTTGGCAACCAAATAATCACCACATTCATCTATCTTCACCCGCAAATCAACTCTTGTCGCCACATTTTCATTAATCAAATAACGGCCGTGTTTGATTTTTGACTTTGCTGGCAAGAGAGTGTGATTTATTGAGTTTTGCTTTATTGTTTCAACTTTTGAAACTAAGAATCTAATTACTAACTTTACCTAGATCCAAATTAAATCCTCAAAAAGTATTATCTATCACAATTTCAACTATTTCAACCACGATTCCAACACTTCATTCACTTCCTCATCACAATCAATCCTAAATCATTAAAGTCAAACTTAATTAGACTATTTGAAAATTTTAATCCTTGTCATTTTTTGGTTACCGCGGAAAGTTCTTACTTTTGTCATAGCCAATTCAAATTTGATTCACAACAGAATACATTCTGCATCTCTTCAGTCAATAGGAGGACTAGTTTCAACTAGATGGCTCTTCGTGAGATGGTATTATGGGATAGTTTGGATCGAAATGAATTGGTGAAAATTTATTCAAATCAGAGTTCCTTAATTGGTAATACCTCCTCTGCTCTGTACGTTGCTAGGTGGATTTCATTTCAGTTAGGCAGCTTTTGGGGGCAATAGGGTTGGGGTTGTTTTGGACTGATCTGAATCTGGCAAAATGTATTTCAGATTAGATCCACAACTTAATATGTTCCATCCTCAATTTCCTGATTAAGTCAATAGGTGGATTTATTTCAGCTAAGTTCTCCTAATTTATTAAGTATTTAGATTGGATTATGTTGGAAAGAGAATGGGACAGTTTGGATTGAAATGAAACTACAGTGTTCAAAGTAGATCCACAACTTAATATGTTACCTCCTCCATCTCCTTATTAGGTCAATAATCGAAGTTTTTTCAGTTACTTGGCTGCAAATCAATAGTCGGACTAGTTTCAGCTAATTGGTTGGTTTGGGGGTGGGAAAAATGTGACAGTTTGGGTTGAAATGAATTACTAATTAGATCTAAAACGTAAAAGGTTACATCCTCCTT
>LQMS01002237.1:8391-26575 GCA_001657455.1 Spathaspora girioi | reverse complement strand
CCATCAACAAATTTTATTCAAATTTAATATTATATTCTTAGACAGGTAATTCAATTACAATACATCTATTTGAGTCAAGCATGAGATGCACTTGTTTCTCAACTAGCCTTTCTTGAGTGGACGCCAGTAGATGCTTGAACGAATCAATTTTGAACCCGTATAAAATTATATTTATTCACTTTTTAGGTATTTTGGTTGATCTTTAGAGGGTACATTGGATCTTATTGCCATCTTCACAATATGAATCCAAGTCCACTTCAATTTGTTATCAAGAAAATTCTTGATTAACAATGGACGAATGAATTTGAATATGTGTTTGAAATTGAATATTTTCTCCAGTCACGTTGCCCAGTTTGATAGGATGTAACTATGTCATATTCATCATATTTCTTTTACTATCCATTGACAACAAAACCAAAATAACAATTTAAAAGAAGGGATTTGGTGGGAAATCAATCACTTCACTTTTAATAACTTCACTTCTAGTAACTTTTCTGACTAAAACACAGACCAGAAACTAAGGATAATTCTTATTGAAACGTTTCACCAGTTTAATTCTATCCTTGTGCTTTTGTTTTTCTTCAACCAGTCTTTTCCAACTAATAAGGAACTGTTTAAGCCTTGAGTAATGGGCAAACTGTTCTTCAGGACTTATATCTTCCCACTTTTCTTGTTCTTGCTTAACAGATTTCTTCATCTCTTGCTTAAATCTTGGATTTATCTTTTCTTTGAGAATTGGCTTATCATGATTTTGGGGAGTACACATTCCAACAATTTCTTCAGAACTCGAGAACCTAACATTATTTTGAACAGGACCAACGCCATTTTCAACTTCCTGGGAATTTTCAACATTAGAGGAACCACCAACTTGTCTGCCTCTAAACCATTCACGTGCCTTTCTAAGCATTTCCCAGAATCTTCTCCGTCTCCAATGCCCAGATTCAGATCGTTCTCCTTCGACAGGTTCTTCAACGGCAACAACACTAGGATTAACAGTATTAACAGGGTTAATAGGATTAAAAGGATTAACAGGATTGGTACTAGCAGTAGTAACAGTAGCAGTTGAATAATCATTTGGTTCTTCTTGAACAATATACTCGTCAAACGTAAAATAGTAAAAGTAGCATTTATTCCGAATCATTTCAATCAATCTTGTCCTCTCAGGATCAGGTTCAGGAGGGTCTCCTTCAACAGAATTATCAGCACCACTCTGGTTAGAAGGATTTGGATTGATGGTAGGATTTGGATTAGTGGTAGAATGAACAGGATTGGTAGAATGAGCAGGATTAGTAGAACGAGCAGCAACAACAACATCAATAATTGGATGAGCTTCAAGAAGAAGGGGATCACCACCTTGAGAAAGATATTCAGAACGAGTAATATATCCATTAAGAAACTTACGGTAAAGTGATAAAACTTCGGCAACTCCTCTTTCTCTGGAATTTCTAGTCAATCTATTTCTAATCCACATGATGTTTTCTCTGCAACTGAATTTGTTTCTAACATTTCTTGGATTAATAGTAAGCAATCCACTAGTTGGTCTGGGGGAATTACCAATACTGGAGAGCTTATTCAAAATGTTTGAACAACCAAATAACATTTTAATACTTAAAATTGGTGGGTAATAAAATGAAAGGTAAAGAACAGAAAAGAACAGAAAGTACAAAAAAACATTAAACGCCAAGTGACAAACAAATTTATAGATCAAAAGTTTGCACCCGGTTTTGCAACTGAGTTCATTCACGTGACATGGGGAAAAAAACCTCGGATTTTGATTAATTTTGCAACTTTAACTGAGTAAAATTTCTTGGTTAAATTTTTTTCAAACATTGCAAGTTTCGACAGATAATAAATAGTAGATGTTTTCCTTTGATTGGAGATTCAATCCACAAGCCCTATTTTTCTTCTCCAATTTTTGAGTTGATATAACCAGCATCCACCACATAGTACATCTGACGTACAGTGATAATGGGATCTCTAAGGTGGATATATCTTTGACCTCAGAGGAGTACAGCATAATCTGGCAAGGTGACTCTAGAAGCTTGGGATTCTCTTGATCGAGTTTACTCACTAAAACTCTAAGGTCATTTTTTTGGCTTTCAATTAAAGTAATTGTATAAACCCCTTTTAATTTCTATGCTTGTTGTACTTTATGCTATTACTGTCTTTTTATTATTATGTTATTGACTATTTCAATTTCGCCTTTACTCCAATCTGCCTCTAACCATTATATTAACCATATGAACATTTACCGTATTAAAGCTAGTATCTTCATGTTTCGGTCTTTTTTTTTGGGTGTTTAGATATGTATATTCAGTTAGTCTGTATATATAGCTAACTAAATCTACATATATCCTGCTGTCACGTGCCTCTAAGTGAAGCTGTTAAAAAATTGAATATTTTTTGAAAAAAATATCCGATATAGTGTAACGGCTAGCACGGTTCGCTTTCACCGAGCAGACCCGGGTTCGACTCCCGGTATCGGAATCTAGTACTTTTTTGTTAATCAATATTACTAGTATTGAAAGTAACAGTATGTATTCAAGTGGAACATTCAGTGTTGAATTTTTGTGCGGGTAGTTCTTTAGTATTTTGGTGGTTGTAATTGTCTTCCCAAGTATTGTCTGTAAATATAGGAGCTGTAACTGTTATTCCCAACATCCTGATAAAATGGCTTATTTTGCTTGACTGAGAAACTTGTTAGGAACTAGATTTTAAGAAGGCCCTTTTTGTTCGTGGCATGGCGAGATAATACCCTGCTAACTTCTTACATAAGTTCGAAATCAAGTGAACTAGAACATCATCTCTTCTGTATAAATTGATGCTACTTTACATCGTTCAAGATACTGATATTATTCTAACCCCACATGAAAATACTAAACGTTACACTCAATCACATATAATTATAGATTTTTCATTGGGAGATGGCAGCTTTAATTAGTTATTAAAAATTGAAATGATCATTTCAGATCTTTTAAAACTACTTCTTAGGATGGGTAAATCTTCTTCTCTCTGAATCTAGATGCTATTTTATGGTTGTGTTTGACAACGTAAACGTCTTCCCTAAATTGACGCATATTTCAGTATACCTGAAACTTACTCCTTTCTCAGCTCTTCTTCTTTGTCTTGTCTATCAATCAATTTAAATCATGTAGGCTTCAGATTGTAGATTATTGGTAATACTTGAAGATGTTTCGTAAGAGTATGACTAGAATGGTACATAGTAATAACAGGGAAACCGGGAAATTGTCCCCCTGAGAAGAATACAAAAGGGGTTTGAAATTGGGGAAGGAAATTATTTTATTAGTATCTAAAGTGTTCGGTTGAATTTGTTGAATGTACGTAAAAATAAAATATTTTTTCAGAGCGGGGGTTAATATTGCCTTAACTGTTCGTAAAATAGTCTTTGTTGTACCCCAGATCAGTGTCAACACACGAATTGAGGCGGGCGACGAAAGAGTGAATTAACTTAAAAAAGTGTCTCTTGTGATTAGTTGAAAACACAGAAGGTCAGAAACCTTAAAATCAAGGACCGTATATATTTTTCCTATTGCTGTACTATCAAGGAAAAACTATACGCTTGTTTGGCATCCTCTATGATCTCATAGCATTTTGTTGTAACTTTAAAGGAAATTCAAAATTGAAACAAGAAAACTTTTAAAAAAATTTTGGTTGCAAAGCTACAATCTGGGCAAAAGTGTAGTTTTTCTTGTCAGTGAATATTTGGCTACCCTTTTATTTGCTTTCACTTTTCCCGTGCATTTATGAGTTTGAACAATATCTGTCCATAGAAATTTCTGTATCCGGCTGAGATTTTAATACTTATAAATCAATATTTAACAGCAATTATCTTCAATTTTTCATTCTGTGCTTTCAATAGGGGCAGCCAAAACATCACATGCTCCATGCATGTCAATACGCAGATGTGTAAAATAATAATTTTATGGAACAAAAGGCTTGTGCATTGTTAAATAAATTTTGGGTTTTTGCCCCCAGCTTGCAAATTAAATATAGGTTAATCTGGAGTGGACCCTGTGCAATTTTTTTAGAGAAAATTCTGTCGAACCTGTAAATAAATCTCAGCTCCGCTCGCATAATAAATGATCCTTTGGGCGGTGTCGTCATTTTTTTTTACAACCAAATTTATTTGTTTTTTTTGCTAATAATAACTATACTGACAATGTAAATTAGATTTGCATTTTATTGATTTTGCCACATTGTTACAGAAATTTGCGCTGTTGTTATTTGATGGCTTAAAACAATGTTTCTCAAACCTTTCAATTCGTCAAACGAAGCTAACAAATCGTCAGATGTTGTAATTCTGTGTTAAACCGTTACACGAGTCAGCAGGTCACTAACAAAATTCGAGGATATTAATTCGTGGTTAAATGCACATATAAAACATAGACAAATAAAAATTAATATTCGGAAAAAAAAAAGCAATAATTCTTCAGCTGCGGCCTAAAAAAGAAAAAAATATAAAAGTGATGGATCCCTCCCTGAAAATGTGTTGCTTGCATATTTTCTTCAAAAGTTTTAATCTCCCTTACTTTCGGGATTAATATTCCTACGAGACCCAACCAACATGATCCCTTCACCAACCCAAGATAAGCACTTATTGAGTGAGCATCAATTTTATGCGAAATCATCCTCACAACCTCCTAAATCCAAATTATGTGACATGTTTCATGATTTCAGTTCATTTGAACTAACAGATATATTTAATATTGGAAATATATTACGTTTATTAGTTCTTTTAGTCTTTTCACTAATGTTGTACAAGTTTATTAGGACATACTTTAGAAGAAGAGTAATAACCAAGGAAAGATCGAAACCTACAATTCCAGTATAACCATCCGTAATAGTTCAATCGGAAAGATTATAGTTTCATTGAGATGCAGAAACATGCATATGGTGGTGTCAAATTATGGTTTATCAGCTAACTCAGTGTTTCATCCAAAAACTTCAGGTTTATTGCATTTTTTTTACCTGTGTACAGAAAAAAATTATTGTTTACGTCATACCTAAAAATCCAGTATCATTTTCCATGCTTATATTTACGTCACAGAAAAGTAATACCTTTTTATCTGGTCTATATCATTTACATTTCATTCGTTGGTTCTTTTGTTCAATCTCATTTCGTCATATTCGTTTAGTTGGGGAGTCTTTCTTGATCACATGAAATTTGGTTCTATTTTTAATTATTATTTTTTGCATATATAGAAGCTATTTTTAGTGGGTTTTTTATTTGTTTGTTTTCCGATGGTCTCGATATTTCTATTTTCGGTTGATATGGGGACACATTGAGCAAAATAGGCTGAAAATTCATTGGGTTTTGTTTATTGCAACGGTTGAAGGGACAATAAAAAATTGTTTCGAACCCCTTATACCGTTTCCACATCTCTCCCCTCTGGTTGCATTAGTTTTTTAATTGTATTTATTTTGGATGCCGGATCCTGAATATTAGTTTCCAGTAATTTGTAGTTTAAGTATTTATGCTGGAGCATGCAAGTGATTCTTATGTGTCTGGCTAACGCAAAACATACTTTGCTACCAACATGCTTGTAAATAATTTCAATGAATATGGGTTCAAATAAAGACAAGTATGCTCTTTATTCAACTATACAAAATATTTATGCCTAGAGACATGGAGCTATCTATTTGCAATACAAGTTACTAACCTTCTCTTCAAATGTCATTACTTTCTATCAAAAAATTACTTCTGTTTTACATTTACTGTAGTAATCACCACATTCCCCATTAATAGAAGAAATTGTATTAATTGTATTCCCTCTATTGAATAATATCATGGTAATAATGACCCTACTTCAAGAAAGGAATAACAATTGAAAATATACCCTAACGTTAAGCCATTCTAACAGGTGTCGCCATATCGAATTATTGGTATCCTGCACATTAACTTTACTTTTGCTGTTCATTCAAAATGGCAAATGATCCAAACCAACCAAATTCCACTAACCTACAAGTGTTACCAAGCTCTCTACTAGCATTCTAAATAAAAATACAATAATGGGAGTACCACAACCAAACTTGCTTACGCACGAAAGTTGTATCTCCTCCTCTCGGATCCGAGCATTCCTTCGTACCTCACGAAATTTAACTGACGACACTATAAGGCAACACTTAAATGAAGTTAAACTGGACGATTGTGGTGAATATTTCCGAAACAAGATTGGAAGTGAATGGAAGAAACGAGGTGAAGTTATATCGTATTGTAAGAACTATTCTAAGGAGTTAAGAAAACTGAGTGAAAAGGGTGTAATTGTAGACACCAGTGAGTCCGAAGAAACATTTGATGAATTGAATAAGAAATTTGATTTACGTACTGATCCATATGCTTTGAGATCCCATCAGAACAAAATGCAAGAACAATTTGCTCAATGTGATGCATTGGATAGCTGGGTTCATAACGAAGAAACAGTCGAAAACATTATACGACAACAAACAATTGAAGTGTTGAATGACAAATGCTATTATCAGGATTGGATGCAAGCATTCAGGAATCTCAAATGATAGTTTTATGATCTGTACATAGTTTATATTTGTATATAATGAATTTTATTCAAAGCAAAAAGCTCAACAAATATGCTGAGTAGAGCCATGTTCAATCTCTCCTTACCCTGGGCAGGCAGAATATTAGATACACTTTGAACTGGTTCTTTGACCTCTAGATCTAGCGTAATCCTTACACTTCACATCTTAAATGTGCATGGAACTAGATTATCACTCTCAATTATTTATTTTCTTCATGGAGTCAATCACTTTCAACAGTTCAATATCCCAAATATTCCAATCATGCCAAATAATACTGGGGAATATTGTGGTCAAATGCCACAAACTATGAGCATCCACTAATCTGGCGATTGGGGCAAAGTCGTTCAATTCAAGTGACAAACCTCCAAGCAAGAATATATTATTGAAAATTGGAATTAAAGGAATAAGACTTGACTTGGAAATAGACAAATAATTCAACTTGGTGAGCAATTTCGTTTCATAAGGTAATAGTTGAATAGAATTATTATAAATATGAAAACAGGCGTGATATTGTTTGTATTTGGATAATGAATGGACAATCCAAAGTATCATGGCTGTTATTCCCACCAAAACATTCATTTGCATATTGTATTGATAATCCCAGAATTTAAGTAAACGAGTCGTATGGTAAATGTAGAGTAAAATTAACCCAACCTGCCACAATTTCATGACTATAGTATGTTTGTATAATTTAAAATAACGGACGACAATCGCATTCAAATTTGATAACATTATTGCAAATGCTCCAAAGTAATCAAGAGACTCGGTTAAAGGAACATCTCGGAAATGGAATACGGTACTGAAAATCCATCCTATACAACTCAAGAGCAATAATATCACATATTGTAAATATATCAATTGATATTCTGTTTCACCACCACTGCCACTACTTCGACGATATTGACGTAAAACCTTAACTAAGTTATGATAGTTAACATATAAGTTACCGAGGGAAAACAATGTTGAAAAGAATTCCTGGACCCCCAATACCTTTATAAATGGCCATTTCCCGTAAAATTGTACCATTTCCAATCCAAGATTTTCCCGTTGAGTTGTTATCAATTGTTGACACTCATAGTTGCAAACCGAAGTGCACGACCAAAACAACGAGCTGGTAGTGCATTGGCAGTGCTCAACACAGCTTTGAAAATCAGGTAATGTATCACCAATAGAACAATATCCAAATGCGAGGATAAAAAATGTAACAAGGATAATTTTCATGGGTTTGATTTAGAGTAAAAGTGTATGGTAAAAATGTCTGTTTTCCTGACACTTTTTTTTGCTTCCAACGTTTTCTCACTTAATGCGCTATATGGTTAAACTTAATTTATGCGGGAAACGTCTATTTAAAAAATATCTAAACTTAAACTCTAACTGGTACTTTCTTTGATACATTAAATCTCTTGGCCTGTACGTAAACATAAGCCACTGTAGTAACACCAGTGATTGCAGTAACAATAATCAAAATAACATTTACTGGCAAGGGATTCATTCTAAATGTAGTATGGGTCAATTTATCTAACCATGATTGACTAAAATTAAAAATCCCACTTAGCATAATTATAGTTCCATAAACGGTACCAAATGTTTCAAATCCAAACACTTTGGCGCAGAAATCGGATATTGTAGTATAGAATAATGGACGATATGCCACAAACATACATATACCGATAACAGCCAACAAATAATTGGACAATAGCCCCAAGATACCCATTATGACCGAGATAGTAAGCAACCCACTTAAAACCACTACAGTGGAGCAATTATCCAAAAACAAACCAATGAACGGGATACTTAAAAGTCCACCTAGTGGCAATGCAATATCAAAAAATTTGTTGAGATGTTCAGCCTTCTCGAAAGATCCAAAGATATATTGATACTGGGTGCTTATAGTAGCCACGAAATAATTCAATCTTAACATTTGAATGGTAGAAAAGATACAGATCAATACAAACCAATAAGTGCGGATTTGTGTCAGGGAAGAATATCCATGTAAGATTCCAAATACACCACCCGAATGTTGTACCAAGAACTCTTCTCCTTCGATCTCATAGGGTTGTTTTAGTGCATCTCCAATTGAGTCCACATGCAGATGTCTAGATTCTAGTAAAGGAGAAGTTTCTTCAACTATTCCAGCGGCTTCATGGTTAATTCCCAGATGACTGACATCTGAATTGGGTGGTGGGGAAAGGTGTGAGACATTTTCTTCATCGTTAATACCCAATACACTATCAGGACTAGTCTGATATGATTCTGCAGGCATCACTAAAAATTCGACAATAGTGATAAATATAGGAACAATTAAATACATAGTGAAAAACCGTTCCAAGGTAAAGGTTGAACCCGAACTATTATAAAGGATCCGATAAATTAAAAAGATAGCAGAAGATGCATCAAATGCACCTGTGATCAATGCTAATATAGTTCCACTTTTTTCAGGGAACGAATTTGATAATTGAAATGACGAAATATATGCAAATGGTCCTCCTAATGCCAACGCAGCATATCCAAACAAATAAGGATCGAATATTGATGATAATGATTTAGCAAATATAAAGATTAGACATGCCAAATAAAGAAATACGGCACCAACTAACCCACAAACCCTAGGACCATAAACATCCAAAACTCGTCCTATAAGTAATGCAGAAACATTTGTTACTACTGCACCCACGGTAAACATCATGTTCAATTTCAAATCCTGTTCGGTACATTTGGCAAAAATATCTTTCCCTTCTTCAAATACAACCAGGTTACTTGCATCGCATAAATATTCATACACATGTTCATTGATAAGCACGGGCTTAAGGGCCGCAAACCCAAAAATGGGACCTCCGGAGAACAAACACCAAACAATGGCACATATGCATTGTATGAGTCGTCTAGAAAAGGGAACATCAAAGGAGTACATCTCGTATATGGTTTAATGTTTGAAAAGAAGTCAATTGCATATCCCTAATCTATTGATACATTTTCTTATCAGAAAATTTCAATTGCAAAAAAAAATCCCCACATGACCCCCATGACCCACATGGGAATCTACGGAGTTTTGAATTATTACCTATAAACATCTATTACAACTATTAGTGAATCCTTAGTATACATTATACAATATATATATACATATATTGGTTTACTTATCTATTAACGGTTTTCCTATGCAGTAGAACCCACTTTTTTGTCTACGTCGTCCACTGATCCGTAAGAAACCACCTCTTGTTCTTCAACGACGATTCTATCCAAGGCTGTGAATGGCTTGCCAGTAGTTTTACTATAGCAATAAGCAAATGTAATTCTTAAACCAGCAGCAGCCAAGGTTATAAGCAAACCTCCGAATGGAGCAATAACAAATGCGCCAAATGCACCCCAATCTTCAGAACTATAAATCCCATTCCAAATTAATAATAATTTCCCACCTTCTTTAGCACTTCCATAGTAAACAGTACCGAAAATGAACACCCCAAGTAACCCTCCCAATCCACCGCACATAACATCAAATCCACGAAGATACCAAAAGTAAGAATCGCTGAGACCTAAGAACACAGCAGGAATGATGGCAGCAGATACCAAATCGGCAATCAAATATATTTGCAAAATATTGTCAGCTACTTTCACTGCCAAAATAACAATTGGAATGATAATGATAATCACAATACACCTAGTATAGATAAGCTTAAGTTTATTTCTAAACAAATCATTGGAAATAGTTGAAACCATTGCTGATTGTAATGAATCGAATGTACATGTTGACAATACAATACAAAAGATTATTACAAATGCCACGAGCCATCGTGGCATCTTAGCCAACAAGATAAAGAATGCGTTATATCCATTTTCATCACCAATGGTCAAATCACCTGACCAAACAGCAAGAAATCCTGGAACTCCTACTAAAGTAGTAATTACCAAGATAACAAATGCAGCAATGGAAGTACCAATCCATAAATCTTTATCAGTCTTGCTAGCAAACGTTCTCAACCAAAACCCAGAAAGGAAACAATCATTCGTCACAATAGCAACAAAAAGAATGTAAACTAATTGCCATCCCAATTTATTGGCCTTGAGTAATCCACTAGGGCCAATTTTCGAGGTATCGATTTCAATATATGATCCCATACCAGCTGCACATATAACTAATAATATCAAAACACATGCACCTTGGAAATTATCAGTTATAAAACTAATTCTAAACCCACCAAAAAATGTATAGATAGTAGTAACAACACATTCGACAATTACAGCCCCAAGGGCATTCAAACCTGTTAAGGTTTCAATGGCACCTCTAATGGCTGATAATTCCCCAACCATAAATAAGAACATGGTTAAGCATGTGAAGAACGACACATACAATGCAGTGACTATTCCGAATCTCCGTCTGACCCATTCTGTTAAGATGAACCCATCAGGACATTTCCTTCTGATAAGGGGACCGAAAACAGCAAATCCAACAATAGGAATTGCCCCACATAAAGTATACACTAAAAGACCATGCAAACCAGAAATATTTGCAATTTGTGCATAAGTGGTAAGAATACCCACACCCATAGCTTTTTTACAAATTTGTTAGTATCATCCTCATACTCTATGTTTCAACACAAAACTTTTCCTCACGCAAGTATTAGCTTGATCGAGTTCAAACGGTATATTCTCAGTCCCCTTCCTTCCAAGATCGGAAAAATAGGGACACCCGTCAGTTTGTGTAATTCAAATCATTACAAAAATAAAAGAACATAAAAAAATAGAGGCAAGTTAATTATATCGTTGATGAGCATAAGTTTGTTGATAAAATTGTTGACAAAAATCACATACCTGAAGCAATAAAGTTTAACGCTAATGGAATACCTCTTTGAGTACCATTAGATTGTAGGAATTCTTTGGCTGAAGTATATTTCCAGGCCAATAATAATGCGGTGGCTAACATGAACGCATAACTCAAATATATGATAGCATTGCTACCTTGCGAAGACAACTGAGACATAGCTAGGTGGTAGTTTTTAATAAAAAAAGAGGTTCAAAATTTCAAAAATTGGTCTTCTCCTGTGGTATTTAAAGTGCGACAGAAGCTTCCTTTGTTCAATAGTTTGTATAAATTACGTTCCCCTCTTAAGGAATAATAGAGGTAGTTTAGCCGTCCAAACAGTTTGAAGAAAAAAAAAGAAGAAAAAAACTTGAGATGGAGATCGGACTTCATGCGCTTAGGAGGAACAAAGCGGACTTCTCTTTGGGCCTGCATGAAATATTTCAACCAGAACATATACCCTACATCGTTAACAAAATTTTGGATAATTAAAACTTTTCTTGAAAGCAAGAAGGTCCTATCTTCACACAATAATAAGATCTACATGAATGAGAAAAAAAGAAAATGCTCCACGGCAGGCTCGAACTGTCGACCTTCAGATTTCACAACTAAACTTATGAGACTGACGCTCTGCCAACTGAGCTAGTGAAGCCGATTTTCAAATTTTGATTTTTTGGGGGTTTTTAAGATATATTGTTGTCACGCCCCTTAAATCACGTGCAAATTCATTTCCTTCTTCCTTGATGTTTCAACGGAATTACCCTTCATGAGTCATTGAAAGGTATTATTTATAGTGTAGTGTTTCTAAGGTTAAATATACAGACGTCAAATTTTGAAAAGGAGCAAAACAGAAGATAACTGGCCAAGGATTTCTCTCTTTGCACCATGAAGAGAACTGGGTCTGAATAACTCATCTTATTCTCGTCCCTTAATTCTTGTTGTATTTTGCTCAACTAGTCTACTAAAGGATTGAACGTTAGTTGCTCTGTACGCTGGTATTCCTTCAGAAAATTGGCAAAAATTCGGGTTTTCGTAGCATTTTGGTAGATTTTCGGAAAAAAAGTTAAAATTTATATCGTCTGCAAAAGTTCTTGATTATTGAGATACAAAGGAACAAAGACGAGGAACCAATAGATAAGGAGTTGTTGGACCCCTAGTGAGATTGTCAAATGAGTTTAGAAGTAGAATCACCTTTTCAGGAAATGAACTTCTACGCCGATTCTTTCTATATTGGGATTAATAATAATAACTATTCAAGTGTAATTACGAAAGGAAACCAAATAAAAATCACTATTTACTCAATTGTACTTTGCAGATCAAATTTCGTCAAATTAGAAATAAACACCTTTCAATTATATTTAATTATTCAACAATAGGTACCTCAAGTATTCAACCATTGTAGATCTTGGTAACATTTTATCCCTGACAATGAAGAGGGGATATTTGTGATTAGGCGAATGTTTTCTTTTAATACCAGGCGTCAATTATGAGGTCTTCCGATAGTAACAATTACTTTGCCCACGTTTTGATTCTCCAGTAATCAATGGCACTTTTGAGGCCAAGTCCAATTATAGAAATATGACACAAAAAATGACGCGAATTCTTTTTTTCGCATTGGCATCGTTCTATGTTGGCGGCGTTAAAAAATAAATCTAGTTGAGAGGATCTCTTTCCGATTTGGGAACAAGGTATTAATGCATTGTAATGTCAAGAAGAATACAGTTTTTGCCAAGCTGAATTGTACCAAAAGGCGTATATAGTTGCCAAAACAAGATGTTCACAGAGGAATTTAAGTTCGTCGTGAACCGTAATTCCAATGTTCGAAATAGCGTTGTTTTTGTTAAAGTTATTTCCATTTTGGGTAGGTTTTGTTTTTGATCGGTAAAATTTTCAAAGGAAAGATCATTTTTGCAGATTCTACATCGTCCACAATAAATGGGCTTGGTTTGTATCAGTAGCTCCCCCCTGCAAAGAGTGAAACTCGGTTCCCCAAGGGGAAACAAAGTTACCGGAACAATTTTGGTTTGGTGAAATTAGCTAAACAATTATTTTTAAGTGGCGCGTTTTAAATAAAATATGGTTTCGAGTTTATTATTTATCCATTTTGGTAATATTATTAAGATATTTATATTTTGTGTAGCTATTGAAGGACCAATACAAACTCTAGATGTTGGTTACAAAAAAAGTTAAATTGTTTCCATCCAGTTAGGCGGGCGGCATCGATTGGTATACGACTCAACATAAACAATATAGCAAATCCCTCTCTCAAAATAACCCACTCTCATTATCACGAAGAAGGATATCAAAAATTAGCCATGGTTGCATCCCAAGTAGTAAATAACACGTTTTACGAAAAAAAGAAAACTGTGGATGTACGAGCGGTTATAATAATAAGGGATGAGTAGAAATCCATAACCATATCTCTTCACAGGGGTTTATTCGAGAAAGCACATCGATTCAAATCATGAACCCTGGCAGGCTTTAAAATAATTACCAGAAGTTTGAGCAAAACGTAGTTGTAATAGAATGTTCAAGATCGTTCCTGGGCCCGATCAAACATGTAGAACAGAAAGTTGCCATTATTTTCTATTGGTCAAAAGGATTCGTAAAAATAATATTTATGCGAGATTTAACTCAAAGAAAATAATAATTTTTTCATAAGTAAACACGGTTGTTTTATGCGTCTAAAAAAATACAAAACAAAAACAAAAACTAAAATTCTCTCTTTGTTTTTGTCTCGAGTTTTAGTCATTCTATTAATTCTCTTGGTTGTATAAAACTATACATAATTCCATGTTTCTGCTTAAGCCTGCTTAGTGAGTTTTTCTCTTTTTCGATCTTTTTTTATCAACTCCGTTCTTTTACAGTCTTTCGTTTATACCCCCAGTTTAGCTTGTCCAACTGTTGTCATTCCTTAAAATAATCGTATTGATCAAGCTTTATAACTACTAGTAAAAAACAAGTGTAAAATGTTGCCATTGAAATCTTTAATTACGGCTGCTTTTTTAACAGCTACTGCTTTAGCCGACTCCCAAATCGCGGTTTATTGGGGACAAAATGGGTTCTTGGGTCAAGACAGACTCGCAACTTATTGTCAAAACACCAATATGGATATCGTATTGTTATCTTTCCTTAACGATTTCCCAGATCCATTGAATGTTAACTTTGCCAACCAATGTGGTGATACATTCCCAGATGGCTTATTGCATTGTAGTCTTATTGGTGAAGATATTAAAACATGTCAAGGTTTAGGTAAAAAGGTTCTCTTATCTATGGGTGGTGCCGCTGGAAACTATGGCTTCACTAACGAGCAAGATGCAACTGATTTTGCTGATGTTTTATGGAACAAATTCGGTGGTGGTTCTGATGATGAAAGACCATTTGATGATGCTGTCGTTGATGGTTTTGATTTCGATATTGAAAAGGGATCCCAAACTGGTTACCCTCAATTAGCCACTGCCTTGAGATCAAAGTTTGCTGAAGATTCATCCAAGTCATACTATTTATCTGCCGCTCCACAATGTCCATACCCTGATGCTTATGTTGGTAGTTTACTCACTGGTGTTCCACTTGATTATATTTTTATCCAATTCTACAACAACAATTGTCAAATCCAAGGTGAATTTAACTTTGATACTTGGCAAACATTTGCAGAAACTGCTCCA
This sequence comes from Spathaspora girioi, assembly GCA_001657455.1. Classification (NCBI taxonomy): domain Eukaryota; kingdom Fungi; phylum Ascomycota; class Pichiomycetes; order Serinales; family Debaryomycetaceae; genus Spathaspora; species Spathaspora girioi. The sequence continues at coordinate 11,557 of LQMS01002237.1, read as the reverse complement.
AATCCAAACGTTCAATTATTTGTTGGTGTTCCAGGTGCTCCAACTACTCAAATTAGAGGATTCGTTACCCCAGATCAATTAGCCGATGCTCTTGATACAATTAAATGTGATTCCAACTTTGCTGGTGTTTCCCTTTGGGATGCTTCAGGTGCATTCCAAGATTACGACAATAATGGAGCATACATTGATCAAGTCAGAGACGTTTTAGATAACTTGGATACCGACGAATGTAATACTTCAAGCTCAGCTGAAGAATCATCCACTGAAGCACCAACCTCGACTGAAGAATCATCCAGTGAAGATCCAACCTCGACTGAAGAATCATCCAGTGAAGAACCAACCTCGACTGAAGAATCATCGAGTGTAGATCCAACATCCAGTGAAGACCCAACATCGACTGAAGACCCAATTGAAGATCCAACCTCTAGTGCTGACCCTGTTTCTAGTACTGCCTCAAGCTTGGAATCCAGTTCAATCTTTTACGGTAACTCTTCGGCCATTGGTAGAGGAGGAGGAGCAGGAGGTATCCAAACTCAAACCTATTCTGACATTCACACTACTGTCGTTACCATCACTTCATGTTCTGAAAACAAGTGTTCCACCACTCCAGTCACCACTGGTTATGTTGTTGTTACCGATGTCGATACCGTCTACACCACCTATTGTCCATTGACCAATGAAGCTGTAGTAACTGGTGCTCGTTCAGCACCTGCTGCAAACGTTGTTGACCAATCCACAGTTACTGTCACCACTGTTTGTCACGAAGAAAAATGTCAAGCCATTACCAAGACTGTTCCTGTTGTTGCTTTACCAACCAACAAGGGTATTGTAGCTGTTGGCTCTACCCAAGCTCAACCATCAGTTGAAGTTTCTCAAGAAACCGAAACCATTGTTTCTGGTGATATCACTTCAACAATCACTGTGCAAGTTACTTCAACTTTGCAAGCTGTACCAACTGTTGCCAGCGCTTATTCAGCTGCTGGTAATGGTACTGCTCCAGTATACAGTTTTGAAGGTGCTGCCGTTGCTGATTCAAGCCGAATTGCTATTTGGAGCACAATTCCTCTCTTGATCTTAGCTGCCCTCTTTTAGGTTTTAATTGCGGCATTTAATAGAGAACTATATATATATATTTGTTTATAATGAAATAAAAGTTTGGTTTTAGTAACAGAGCAAATTAGTATGAGGAAATGTCTTTTTTTTTCTGTTTTTTTTTCTTAAACCTCATTTTTAACATATGTTGCAGGACTGTAGGGCTAAACTAAAAACACAAGATGGCCGTTAAGAAACAACAGGAAAAGAAAAATTCCGTCACGAAACCGCCAGAGTCGTCGTCGCTGGAAGGGTTTGCCAAAGAGGGCAAAGTTTTAGGCCATATGCTTGAGAAATTAGACGATGAAATACTCAATATCAATAGAATGCATCATGGTATACGAGGAGCATCAACCATGAAACAAACAACTATCGAAGAAGAAATCGCACTACAGGACAATGGTCAAGAAGATGCTGCTAATGAAAACTGGCACATTGCCTCTGAATATTACAAGAATATTGACACCAAGGCTTTCCGTCAATATGATTTAGCTTGTGATCGAGTTAAACAATTTTACGAAGAACAACATGAACAACAAACAGTAGCTTATAATATTCAAGCACGAATTAATTTCAAAACCAAAACAAGAGCAAGGATGTCTATTTGGGAGGGATTAGAGAAATTGAATAAGTTACTTGACGATTCTGACCCAGATACCGAACTTTCTCAAATTGATCATGCGTTACAAACTGCAGAAGCTATACGACGTGATGGCAAACCTCGATGGTTTCAATTGGTGGGGTTGATACATGACCTTGGAAAGTTGCTATATTTCTTTGATTCAAAGGGTCAATGGGATGTTGTTGGTGATACTTTCCCAGTAGGATGTAAATTTCTGAAAAGAATTATATTCCCTGATAGTTTTAAAAAAAATCCTGATTTTTTGAATCCTTTGTATAATACAAAATATGGAATATATTCTAAACATTGTGGCTTGGACAAAGTGATGTTAAGTTGGGGCCATGATGAATATATGTATCATGTGGCTAAGAACAATTCTACCTTACCTCAAGAAGCTCTTGCTATGATACGATATCACTCATTCTATCCCTGGCACCAAGAATATGCTTATAGTTATTTGATGGATGATCACGATAAAGAAATGTTGAAAGCAGTTCGAGCTTTCAATACATATGATTTATATTCAAAAATTGACCAACAATATGATGTTGAAGAATTGAAACCTTACTATTTGGAATTGATTAATGAATTCTTCCCCAAGAAGACTATTGATTTCTAGAATATTAATTGACAACTCTTTTAATCCAGTTTGTTCAATATCAGAGGTTAAATTGCTCTAAGCAAGAAACATTCATCATAAAACCCTTTTTTTAAAAATACAAACTATACAAGAAATGAAAAAAAAATCTATTTGAATCGAGGTATCTATATTTAAATATTTTTTGTTTATGCAAACAATTGCAAAACACCGAATGATTGTTCGATACCATAAGGACCAGGTTGTTTCCAATAATCATCAAAAGCAGTCAATATGGTACAATCTCCCCCGGTAGCAGATATTATTGAGCTTATAGCAATAACTTGATTTTCCGGTGTTGGATTATTGGCACCATTGACATTACCCTGGGAAGGATATCCAGTTTCGGTAATCGTTACTGGTTTTCCGCTACACATATCAATAACTTGCTGCTTTTGTTGCATAATATATGCACCGGCATTAGCAGGGGTAATATTCTCATTGAAATATGAATGTGGATTAACTGAAACAATATCTATTTCTGAACCATTACATAATTCTGGATGTTGAAGAAATTCAATTGGTGGTTCAGCAGTTGATACTTTTCCATTATACCCAGCATTTCTTAATTGTGACTTTACTTGAGCAATTTTATTGATTAATTGATCAACAGTACAGAAATTTGCATTGATTGCTTCATTACCAATTGTAATAAATTCAAATACTCCCCAACCGTTTTGAGTTCCATATTGTATAAGTTGTTGAACTTGAGAATCGATTGAATCAACCCCAGCTTGTGAAATCCAAACCCCTTGGTTAACCAGCATACCTAATTTAATAGCAGTAGGAAGCATAACATCGATTGCATGACAATC
>LQMS01002238.1:0-26767 GCA_001657455.1 Spathaspora girioi | reverse complement strand
ACCCATGTACGCCATTGATGCAGGAAATCATAAACATGAGATATTGGGAACAGGGAAGATATATTTAGGAGACCTTGCTATCACTGCTTTTCATTCACCCACCCTAAACGTGAAATTATTAAGTGTTAACGATATTCTAGAACATGCTGATGAAGTAATATTTACTAAAGATGGTCGGGTATTCATGAAACAGAACGAAAATCAGACGGTCATTGGAAACCAGGGAAGACAGCAAAACAACCTCATTCGATACGTGGGCCTACAAAACAAAACTTATCAGGATGGTTTCCGAATACATGAAATCTATAATCACCGAAATGTTGATACTATCCGGGCTCTCTGTAAATTTTTAGAAATCAAATTCACGAATACGGATGAAGAACGCATCAAAAATTGTCCTAAATGTCTACTCACACATCTCCAACGCAAGCCTCATAACCAGAACCTTACACTACCTGCTCATCGTAAACTATTCCGTCTATGGTTAGACTCAGTGCAAATTAGCAAAAATAATTACTGGATGATTATAATTGATGAATTCACCAACTACACCTTTGGTATACACGCAACTAACAAAAAGGATTTAAGGATACTAACCGAGAAGAAGCTACAATCATTGCATGAGCAATTCACACCTGGTATTCAATTCCTCCGCTCTGATAATGGTACTGAAATGCCTGGAAGTGAATTTATGAATTTTGTCCAAACCATCGATTATGAAAAGGTACCCACTTACTCCCCAGAATCCAACGGTAAAGCTGAACGAACCATAGGTACAATATTATCCGATACTAGAACTTTGGTCATACCTTTCGTCAGGGATCACAAACACCATCTACTTGAAACCATATCTCATCACGCCATCGCTTATGCAATTTATATCAAAAATCGAACCATTGATGTCAACGGCCACATTCCTTACCTTCAATTTTGGGATACTCACCGCTATAATTATAAGGATCTTAAACCATTCGGAAGCGACGTTGTCTATATTCTACCAAATGTCACTCCCCACCATAAGCTCGAGCATAATACGGCACCTGGAATCTACTTAGGGAAATTAGAACACTCAAGCAACGCTGACCTCATTTGGACCAACTATCTTAACCCCAATGCTCCCATGCACGTGGTTTTATCAACAGACGTCGGTACACCCGCAGACTCCCATGGCAGTACATATCACAATGCTCTCATTGCCCTTAACAATCATATACCACCCAATGGTTTATCCCCATCATTGCCTGTCACCACCACCCCATTATCTTCTACCTCTTCCTCATACACCCCTCCTGATTACGACATTGTATTTCCTACCGCACCAACACATCCACCTGTACCACATACACATCCTCCTACTGCTTCCGTTGACCCCACCATCGATGATGACTCTACCATTACTCAACCTTCTTCCGATGATGATGAGGATGACCCTACCGGTCTTCCACTTTCTTCTGATGATGATTCTACTATTACACAACCCTCCTCTGATTACTCTGAATCCGATGATAATGCCTCTGATATCTATTTCGACTCTCTCCTCCCTCACGACTCTCCCATTCGTCAAGACTCTCCTCCTCTCACCCCTCCACCCCTATTTGCAACTACTGATACTGAAACTACTGCTGCTACTCCCCTATTTGCAACTACTGATACTGAAACTACTGCTGCTACTCCACCATTAGCTACTACTGATACTACTGCTACTGCTGAAACTACTGCTGCTACTCCACCATTAGCCACTACTGATACTACTGCTACTACTGAACCTGCTGCCGCTACTACCCCATTAGCACCTACTGATACTACTGATACTACTGAACCTACTGCCGCTACTACCCTATTCGCACTTCCTGATAATACTGTTACTACTGCCTGTCCTACTCCTGCTATGACTGATACTACTGCTACTGTTGTTCCTTACCGAACACCTTCTCCTATTCCGCCACCTCCTTGGCTTCACCTACAATATGACTTAGAGTCCCTTCAACATGATTACGCTAAACTACAACAACAATATAACCAGCTCCACAAAGATTTCACTTTCCACAAATCTCAAACTTCCGAGGATCTCCAACACCAATCTCGACAATATAACCGGCTTTCTCACGACTTCTCCTCACATAAATCTCAAACGACTGCCGATTTACAATCCCAGTATCATCACTCCCAAGAACTTTCCTCCTCCCTTGCCCATGTCAAAGACAAGATCGAACAAGCGGTGGGCGAACTAGTTAACCGACACTTAGACGGTGAACACGTGGTGGAAGGTTTACAATACAACCAAGCACTCATCAACGCTGATCATTCCACTCATCTCAACCATCAGGCTGCTCTTAATCATCAACTTATACACAATCAACTCCATCAAGATCAACAACTACAACACACCCAGGGCATAGTCAACCAAGCCGTACACTCCCAAGGTCAATTCAACGCTCGCACTCAACAACAATTACGTGACAATCGAGATTCCCTTCGCTCTGCCCTTGCTCATTTAGATTCCCCCTATCAACACACCGCTCCTCCTCCCCCACTCATGCTTGACTCCTCACACACTCCCGCTGGCCTCCCAACTGACCTCCCATACACTCAACCCCTTATTGATTATCCTTCTACCATCTCCGGTCTCATCGATTACCCCATCTTACCCCCTGATCCTTCCCCTGCCTTACCACTCGATTCACCCGACACAAACATGGACTATTCTGAATCTGATCCTGCTCCTCGCCGCCATCGTCGTACCCAAGCCTCCTTTATCATTCCTGAACTGCCTACTCTACGCAACTCCTACCTTACTGATTCTGCTCCTCCTAGCTCCCGTTCCCGACTCAAACGACCTCATGTTGAAGACCTCCCCCACATTGACCGTTTACTACTTCCGATTCACCATTATATTTTTGGGGGGCCGGGTAACATAACTCAAAACCACAACGGAAATCCGGTTGACGCACACATATTAATGAACGACAAAAAAGAAATATTAGCTGATAAATTGTTCCCTCCACCTAGTAACACCCTACCAAGAATCATGGCGGTCACGAAGGCGATGTTGAAAGACCCTGATATGCAACCAATGTGGAAACAATCCGATAAGGAGGAATTAGACAAACTACGAGGGATGGATGCCTACTATGCAGTCAAACACAATCAAATCCCAAAAGGACAGAAAATCATAGGATCCCAATTCGTTCGTGCGTATGACCCATTAGATTTGAAAGGAAATGGAAAATGTAAATCGAGACTCGTTGGATTGGGCAATCATCAGAATTTACCTGAAACGGAACGATACTCACCAGTAGTAGCAAGTGAGAGCTTAAGAACCATGATTGCACTAGCGGTTATGAAAAAGCATAAGTTTAAACAGATGGATGTTAGTTCGGCCTACTTACACCTGACTTTACCAGAAGAAGTGTACATTAGACCTCCCAAAGGAGCTGCTCCCGAAGATGAAATATGGGTATTCACCAAAGCATTATATGGGTTACAAAATTCTGGTCGACAATGGTACCTTACTATGAAAGATATATTAAAGACATTGGAGTTCAATGCCTCACGTGCAGACCCGGGATTATTCTCTAAAACTACAGATCGAGGAATGGTATACATAGCATTGTACGTAGATGATCTCCTTATCACTTATGACGATGAACAAGACTACACAGAGTTCTATAAGGAAATTTCCAAGAAATTAAAAATAAAGGATTTAGGAAAAGTAATTAAGTTCTGTGGTATTGAATTTCATGAAGTAAACGGGGGATATGAACTTAACCAAATCGGTTACATAGATGACTTGTTGGATAAATTTAATATGACCGAGGGACGACAGGTTTCAACTCCATTTGTTGAGTATACAAGAAATGATAGTTTACCGATGCTAAACGAGGATAAGAAGAAAGTGTATCAAAATCTCTTAGGAGCATTACTATGGTTAGCCAACATTACTAGACCTGATCTTAGTTATGCAGTCAGTAAATTTGGTTCATATACGAAAGATGCTACAGATGAAGATTTTAACAAATTAATGAATGTATTAAGATATCTCAATGGACACAAGGATTCCTCCTTACAAATGGTACGGAAAGATGAAGATGGAAAATTGAAACTTTATGCCTTCTGCGACGCCTCCTTTGCTAATGAATCCGGTGCGAGATCGCGTTCGGGTATGATTTTATATTTAAATGGAATGCCAATAAACTGGTCCTCTAAAGGTCAACATAATGTGACCACTAGTACTTTTGAAGCCGAATTCGTATGTCTTAGTAAGGCCACCAAAGAGGTATTGTGGCACCAGGCTTTAATCGAAGATTTAGGTGGAAGTCTTAACCAAGTCCCAAAAATACTTGAAGATAACAACGGTGTAGTCTTACATTCCAATGGAACAGGAAATAAGAGCCAATTTAGCAAGCATGTGGACGTCAAACTTAAACATGTGAATGAACGAATCGATGCGGGCGAAATCACTGTCGAATATATACCTACAGAAGACAATATTGCTGATGCTATGACCAAAGGCCTTGGTAAGAATCTATTTGAGAGACATAGAGATAATCTATTTTTTGACGACGCTTTCCATATCCGTAGGCTTAAGATTTAAGGAATCATCATGTTATAAACCTTATCCCTTTAATGATTCGGGGGCGTGTTGAAAGCTAAGATCCAAATCCCAAATAATAATATGCACACGTGACTTGATGAATCTTTGAACCTCGGCATGCGGACAAGACAGCCCCGCTTTCCTATGAGTATTTAAACACAATTTGCTGTTAGAAAATTACTAGTCAATTTGTATATCTTTTCTTCTTCTTTAGGCTTATTTAGTATAAACAAAGAGTTACAAATTAAAAAATAGGTCCGTGTGCATAGTTTTTTGCAGAGGTACAGTCGTCTCTTACTTAAAAAAAAAGCCGGATTGAAATCTCCAGCGATGGTTTGTTTGTTCAATCATTGATCCTCACATCTGGGAAAGGAAACTACAAAAGGCCAAGTAAAACTGGAAAACTCCAAGAATATCGAATCAATTCTTCATACACATATATATCCATGATCTATCAATTATAAAGGGTATATATACATACAATTAGTGGTTTCTGTCAGCAGTACGAGGTTTAGCACGAATGATATTATCAACTCGCAACAAGACCTCGGCTGCTTCAGCAGCTGAAGATACGACAGCTCTCTTTAATTTAAAAGATTCAACTATTCCCATTTCTCTCATATCACCAATGGTACCGTTATTTAAATCTAAACCTGAAGTATAAATTCCATTATAAATGGATGATCTCAATTTAGTAACCAATTCACTTGAATCATAACCAGCATTGTCAGCTAATATAGTTGGTAGTTGTCTTAAAGCTCTACTGAATGCTTCTACAGCTAACGCCCTCTTACCAGTTTCATTGGCTACAGCTTGATCAACTGCTTTTGCCATTAACATTTCAGCACATCCACCACCTAAAACTGTTTTTGTTTCTCTGGTAGTTTGGGATAACACTGATAATGCATCATGTAATGATCTTTCAGCTTCATCAAGAACTTGATCAGTGGCACCTCTTAAAACAACTGTACATGCTTCACCAGCAGCTACGCCTGAAAATTTAAGAAAAGTATCTTCACCAATTAAAATTTCTTCAATTAAATCACAATATCCTAATTTAACATTTTCAGTGTTATCAAATGTAGATACAACTTCTCCTCCAGTTACTAAAGCTAATCTTTCAATACCATCGAAATCAGCATGTTCAATTGAATTTATCTTGGCATCGGTAAATAATTGCTCGGGATAATCATAAATTAATTGTCTATTAATAAAAACGTTAATACCAAACTTCTTAATCTTATCAACTTTATTCTTCATTTTAACTTTTTCTGCTTTTTCTAACTCAGCTAATTTTGAAGTAGAATCTACTTTAAATTTAGCACCAAAGATTTTAACTTTATCAGTATCCATTGAAGTATTTGCAATTAAAATTTTGGCATTTTCAATTCTTTTAGATTGTCCAATACCAAATTTTTTCTCTAAAATAAAACCTTCATCTAAATATGAATCAGAAAGTTTACCACCAACTTTCTTAATTATTTGAATATTATTTAAATTGGTTGAACCTTTTAATCTTAAAATAGCATCAACGGCTAAATTTGAAAATAATTCTTTGTCTTGAGATAAAATCTTTGATGAAAGGGTTGTTCTTGAAATATTTAATAAATCATTTCTAAATAATGTTGGATTATCACCATTATTAACGGAATTCTTTTCCAATGCTTCTATAGAAACTTTTCTAGCAATTCTGTAACCTTCAATAATAGTTTGAGGATGAATCTTTTTTTCAATTAATTTTTCAGCTTCTCTTAATAATTCAGCACTTAAAACAGTAACTGAAGTGGTACCATCACCAACTTCATCATCTTGAACTTTGGAAATATTTACCAATACTTTTGCAGCTGGATTATCAAATGGAATAGATTTTAAAATTGTGGCACCATCGTTAGTTACAAGGGCAGAATCAGGATTACTTGAACTTTGTAATAATTTATCCATTCCTTTTGGTCCCAATGTAGATTTAACAAGATCACCAACAGCAATGGCACCTACAAAAGCAGACATACGAGCATTTTCTGCTCTCTCTTCTGTAGCCTGCTCATTAAAAATTTGCACGGACATAATAAGATAGTGTTTATTGCAGAAGGTAGGGTATCAATTTGGACGTGTTGCCATTCTAATATTTTTTTCCATTTTTCGTGGGTTTTTTTCTTCATCACAAGCGAGAATGGTCGTGCGAATGGTAAATTCTGTCTGAAGGCCATGCTAGTTTGCAGCCATTGGTTGCTTCCACCTTAGTTATAGGGTGAGAACCTATTAATTGGGGGATATTATTGTTTTCATATTAACTCGTAAATAAATCTTTGACTTCTTTATCAGTGATTATTCCCAGCAGAGAATAATCAATGTTCTGTATATTTTTTTGCAATTTGGGAAATAAACTGAGATAAATGTACAAGCCAAATAGATTTAGTTAAAAAATTCAAATAATGGCAAAAATTTCGTTACATTCAGCTTCTCTAGGGGTAAGAAGCTACAAATTCCCCACCAGCTAATTGGTTATGATGTTTGCAACCTAAAAATGAACTTTATTGAGTGGGTAGAAGATCCTTTTCATATACTTTTTTTGGTTCTTGTCAGAAAGAGAAGGATCCCAATATTGCCTATTACAGACACATCAACTATAGCTCTAATAAACCCTTAGAATATTCATTCATTCCAATTCATTTCAAAACTCGGCTAAACTTGAATAAAATGAAATGGACTCACGTGACACATTACAAAAGACTCAACCTTCAAATTTAACTACTTACAAAGTAGTAGTGATTAATTAAAATGGTAACATGAAAAGAGAAGAAACAGTAATTGATTTTTCTAGAGAGTTTATCTACAAAATTATATAGTCAGCCGTATGAAACTTCAAATTCAAAGTCAAAAGGCGTGCATATTAAACTTTGACTTCAAGAAAAAAATGAAGCCCTGCGGCTTTACAACGTCCCTAACAGTAAGTTACAAATTTCTTTTTTTTGGCGTGGTTAACGGAACCAATTATGTTTTTCATATTTCAAATGAAAAGTTTCTACTAATATTACACTCTCTTAACACCTTGTATTAATATCTCTTCTTATTTCAGAGCAAAACTTATTTGCTTGTAGGTGAATTGACTTCTTCTCCGAAGATAGGAATAATATAATCGTTCCACGCGCTCACAACCGATTCTTTTTTTTTTCAATTTTTCCCGGGACTTCTGTCAGCCATCACCAGCTAAAATTGTCGAGCAAAGTTACATTAACACATATTATCATATTGTACTTATAGTTCAAACACATACAGACCAACATACAAGATACCCCTCCCAGGATCTCAAAATTCTTTTATAGATACCATTATTTATTCATTTCGCACCTACTATTACTTTTGGTGGTAAAATTTAATATTAAAATTAATAAAGATCCAAGCGATAATAGCATACACATAGATTATGACAGGACTTGCTAGTTCAACAACTTCACCGGGGTTTAGTCCGAGTGACTCTGCTAGTTCTTTACAGGCAGCAACCACAACTATTGTGAAACCTAATGACGACTATGAAGCATTATTTAAAAAATTAGATATAGAAGCAACTGGTGAAATTACATTACGAGATTTTAAACGAGCAATTAAAGGGCTTAATCATCCAATAAGTTCAAGTCCAGCATTAATGCAAAAAATTTTCAATTCATTTGATTCAAATCAAGATCGAGTAATTGATTTTAATGATTTTAAATTATACTTATCAACAACTGATAAACAGATTTTACGAGGCTTTAAAATTCTTGATGAAGATCATGATGGGAAATTGAATAAAAGTGATTTTGTAAGATATTTAAAAGAATCACTTAGTCTTGATCCAAGTAATGCCGATATTGACTCATTATTTAGACAAATTGATTATAAAAATGATGGATATATTACCTATGATGAATTTCGACAATTCCTACTATTAATGCCAAGATTGAATGGATCAAGAATTAAAACTGCGTACCATTTTATAGTGGAAGAATTTGATATTACTTCTGATGGTGATGTTGCATTAATGACTCGATTTTTAAATGGATTTGGTTACTTTTTAGCCGGGGGATTATCTGGGGTTGTTTCAAGAACTTGTACCGCACCATTTGATAGAATTAAAGTGTTTTTAATTGCTAGAACAGATTTAACATCCACAGTTTTACATTCAAAACAAGAAATTGCGAAACAAATAGCGGCAGGAGCTGAACGACATATCATTGATGAATTAAGAAAAAGATTAGCTCACGCAGAATTACAAGTTGCACAAGAAAAAGCTGCTGCTGAAGCAGCATCTGGTCTACGAGCTAAAACAGTTAGATCACCAATTGTCCAAGCAGCAAGAACTATTTGGAAACAAGGTGGGTTTAAAGCATTTTATGTTGGGAATGGATTAAATGTATTAAAAGTTTTCCCTGAATCAGCCATGAAATTTGGTTCATTTGAAGCTGCCAAAAGATTTTTCGCTAGAATTGAAGGAGTTGATGATTCTAGTAAGATTTCTAAAGTATCAACTTATTTAGCTGGGGGGTTTGGTGGGGTTGTTGCTCAATTTACAGTTTATCCTGTTGATACATTAAAATTTAGATTGCAATGTTCAAATCTAGATAGTCCTCTCAAGGGGAATGCATTATTAATTCAAACTGCAAAAGATATGTTTCAAGATGGTGGATTAAGGATCTTTTATCGAGGGATAATTGTTGGTACTAGTGGTATATTCCCCTATGCTGCATTAGATTTAGGTACATTTTCCACAATTAAAAATTGGTTAGTTAAAAGACAAAGTAAAAAAACTGGGATTAGACCAGAAGATATTAAATTACCAAATTATATGATTTTAACATTAGGAGCATTATCAGGATCATTTGGAGCAACTGTAGTTTATCCAATAAATTTATTAAGAACAAGATTACAAGCTCAAGGTACATATGCTCATCCATATACTTATAACGGATTTTTTGATGTTTTAAACAAGACAATTGCCAGAGAAGGTGTACCAGGGTTATATAAAGGTCTTGTACCAAATTTAGCCAAAGTTGCTCCAGCAGTTTCAATTTCATATTTTATGTATGAAAATTTAAAAAATTTATTTAGATTAAATAGTACTTTAAAATAATTTATAGCCTTGTAAATAATACAACAACATACATTTAATAATATTCATTATGTAGATCAAAATTTAATATATTCAATTCTAAATTTCCAATTGGAATTTGTCTTATATTTGAATTAACGTTGGGTTCAAGCCTTACCCATTCAGCATTAGGATAAATCAGTTTATCTAAATCAACTAAAATTTTAAAAAACAAACAATCTTTAGTAACTTGTAATTTTCTTAATTCTTGAATATGATGAAATAGTACAGTTTTATATCGATTATTAATTTCAATCCAATTAATTTCAGGAATATTTATAACTGCAGACGTGTCATGTTCTTGAGGTTGTAACAGAATAATTGTATCATTTAAATTTACAAGAAATTCATGAAATTTTAAATTATAACTTCGAAGATATTTAGTTGTGTCATCCTCGTCATATATTACACAAGTTATTTTAATTAGTCCATTTTCTTGATTCTTATTTATAATTAACTTATTAATAAGATCTGAAGTAAATTGATCAAGATATTTAATTAATTCAGGATTTCTATTCTTGTATACAACTAAATCAAATGATTTAATTTCATCATATATTACATCTTCATAAACTTTATTATAATATAAAATTTGGTTAAACCAGACAATTAGAAACTCTTTGAATGTTAATAAGAAATTGTTAATAGTTAATCGTTGTGGCATACTTTTTCTTAAACCAGATTCGTCTTGAAATCACCAGAAATGGGTATGAATATACATATATAACAAGTAATGCCCTTTTACGTGGTGGTGATTTCTCACTTTTTTTAGACTATGACGATCAACTTTTACCTTTGCAGCGCTTGTTGCCACATAAATTCCTAGTGAATTTAGAAAACTTCTCTAATTAAATCCGTTCGTTAAAAGTAAGGTCATTTTTATACTTGTGAAGTTTCTCCATCTTGTCCTACTATTAAAAAAAAGCGTCCTGCATAAAACACCAACAAAGTCGTGCAAAGTTCAAAATGAGGGGAGAAGGGGAAAAATATGAAAGATCAATTTTTGTTTACTAAAATGCGCGTTTTTCATATTAACAAAGACGTGTAATACTAGGGAGATGCAACAGAAATGTCAATTAAATCTTTAACATCCAATGATATTTTAAAAATCACGTCAAGTCAAGTTATAATTGACTTAAAGTCAATAATTAAAGAATTAGTTGAAAATTCAATAGATGCTGGTAGTTCAAAAATTGAAGTTACATTTGTTAATTATGGTGTGGATTTAATTTCAATTCAAGATAATGGTATTGGTATACAACAACATGATTTTAATTCACTTTGTTTAAGAAACAGTACATCAAAATTGGTTGAGTTTGATGATTTAGATTCTTTAAGTACTCTTGGATTCCGTGGTGAAGCTTTAAATTCAATTTGTTCCTTAAGTAAAAAATTAACAATTGTTACAACTACTGAATCAGATTATCCTAAAAATTTTACATTACTGTATAATGAAATTGGTGAATTGAAAAGTCAAAAGTCTAAAATTGGTGGTATAAATAATAAATCAGGGACATTTATTACAATTGAACATATATTTTCCAATTTACCAGTTAGATTGAAAAATTTTATCAAGAATTCAAAACGAGAATTTCATAAAGCAATTAATTTCTTAATAAATTATTTATTAATTTATACGAAAATTAAATTTTCAATATATCATATACTAAATTCTAAAAAGCAATTAATCCTATCTTCAAGAGGTGGTGAAAAAACTACCATAATTGATAATTTAATTTCAATGTATGGAAATAATAATAATAAAAATTTACTTGAATTAAATTTACCTATAAATGAACATTTAACATTACAAGGTTACATTTCATCTTATTCATTTGGATTAGGTAGATCAACTCCAGATCGTCAATTCCTATATATTAATAAAAGACCAATTATATTGAAAAATTTATCAAAATTAATTAATGAAATTTATAAATCTTTTAATCATGTTCAATATCCAATTTTTATTATAAATTTGGAAATGTCAGGAAATCAATATGATGTTAATTTAACTCCTGATAAAACTATGATTTTATTACATAAAGAATCGGAAATTTTACAATTAATAAGAGAAAAATTAATTGAATTTTATGATACCCAAGATAAAGTTATAATACCAAGAAATCCTACTAGTAGTTTTCTAGAACAATCAACATTTGAAGTTAATACGGAGGAAAAGGAAGTTATAGAGAAAGAAATTTTAAATTGTAATGCCGAACAGATATTGGAAGATGATAAGCTTATAGTCGAAGAGATTACTTTTGAAGTGGGGAACATGAATACTGAGCCTTCCAACGAGCGTGAAAATTGTAGTTATGAGCGGGATGTAATGCATCAAAGAGAAGTTAGTTCAACCGAAGAGCAACACCGAAGAGAATATGATGAAATTGAAGAAGACCAATCAAGTGAAAGAGAGAAAGAATATCTAGTAGACGGCAAGAAAGAAGCTGTAGATAAAGAAGAAAACCAATCCGAGGAAGAGAAAATGGAAGAAGAAGAAGATGACGATGAAGATGAAGTAAAAGAAGAAGAACAAAATAAGAAGGATTACAGAGAAATAGAAGATACAATTGTGGATGAATGTAACCAAGCTGACGTTATATCTGATTATGTTTCTCGGCATTCCAACCAAAGTGTTGAAAATTCAAAATCAAACTTATTTCTTAGTCTGGATCAAGATTCTTTATTCAGTTTATTAAATTCAGATTCTCAAAAGCAATTGATAGAATCAGAAGAATTCCCAAATCAGCAAGATCTTCATGGAAAGAATTTCTTCCCAGTCCAGGAAGATGCAAATGATTTGTTAGAAATTAAAATCGGAGATCAAACATTTGATGAGAGACCCAATAAACAATTGAAAACTACTTCATCACAATTATATAAACATGAATCATATTATTCTTCCCAAGAACTACTAGCAAGTTTAAAAGTAAAGAAATTTAAAAATAATATTAACTCTAAGGATAACAACATTACAATCAATAATCTAGACGATAAGGAGAACCTATTCCATATTCAGAAGTCAGATTTTGCTCAAATGAACTTAATTGGTCAATTTAATCTTGGCTTTATTTTGGTTAAACATCAAGATTCTAATATTTTCATAATAGATCAACATGCTTCTGATGAAATATATAATTTTGAAAAATTAGATCGTGAATTTCAAATTAAAACTCAACCTTTAATTGTACCTGCACCATTAGAATTAAATATAATTGATGAAATGTTAGTTCTAGAACATGAATCAATATTTATTAATAATGGGTTTAGGTTTAAAATAGATCAAGATTCCCCACCAGGAACAAAAATTTCCATGTTATCATTACCAACATATAAAGGAACAATCTTTTCAATTGATGATTGTTATGAATTGATCAATCTGATAAATGAACAACCCGGGAATTTACAAATCAAATGTAGTAAAACCAGGAGATTATTAGCCATGAAGGCTTGCAGAACAAGTATAATGATTGGAACTTCCTTAACAAACAAAAAAATGAAAGAAATTGTGGAAAATTTAAGTACGTTAGATAAACCATGGAGTTGTCCTCATGGTAGACCTACAATGAGACATTTAATTGAATTATCCAATTGGCAAGAAAATTATTGTGATTATGAGTTATAAAAGAAAGACACATAGTTTTCGTATCGTAACCTTAATTTTGTGATATTTTTGCCCATTTTGCATTTTTAGAGTTTATCTCAATTACGAAGGAATTTGGTAAGAAGTTGCGAAAGTGGGATGTTCAAGTTGAAAGGAGGTTTATCACGTTTTTAGTTTATTAGAGAAAAATATGAGTTTTAAGAAGGAGAATTTATTATGAAGATATAATACGAACTTTTCTTCATCTATTCAAACAAACTGGAATTGAGCCAAGAAATATACCAATAAATTTGATAGAGAAATAAAATAAATATAGTGATAGAATAACTTGATCATTATACGGAAAACTCCCATGTTACCCCCTCCAAGGTAACTCTCACGTGCTCAGTAAAAAGGCAAAGCTTTCTCCTTACTGCATGGAAGAGGCTATGGTAGTTATTTGGTATGTTTCGCTAAGAATAGAATGCACAACAACAATTACAAAAGGGCATAAACTCCTTGTTTTCTTCTGCAACCGATAAGGAACAGATCCTGCCGCCCGCCTTTAGAATGAGGCTTACGATAAATATACAGAAAAATAATTCATTAAGAAACTAGAAATTATAATTAAAAATAATAAAACCCTTTTTTAAGCCATGTCCCCTCAATGTCACCTTTTATTTTTCTCCTTTGTTTTCATTCTACCTATATAATAATTGCAAAAGGGCAATCTATAAGAGGATATCCTCCCTGTATGTTAATTAAGGACAAGCACTGAAGAGTGTTGTGGCAAAACAGTTCGCCTCATTGACAACGCATGAGAATTTTTATCAAAGAAAGCCGAACAGATATTTCCATTCTTTGCTAAACTATACTGGGGTTAAACCACAGAGTTTATTTTATTCTCCATTGGAAATGGTCATCATTAAATTTTGAAATTTTTATTAATAGATCTTTCAAAACAAAGGGCTTCTGAAAATAAAATAAAAATAAGATTAAGAAAAAGAAGAATCTAAGTGTCGTTCTAGAACAGTCAATAGGAGAAAATATTCCAAAGTATACGAGTAAATTGCTCTCCATCAATGACTTTTCCGTAACAATTCTGTAGCTATTTGATAGTGTTCCTGACATATAGTGTCTAATTTTTTATATTTGCCTACTCAATTGCAGATGCACTTTCCCAATATATAGCCAATTCTAGCTTTCGACTAAATTTGCAGATCTGGATTCACCATCTTAGCCCCTTGCACATTGAAAAACTGTCAAAGTATTATTTAAGTTTGGAATATATAAATATTTTTTCCCCTAGTTTATTTAAACTTTTAATCATAAGAAAATACAATGACATTGAGGAAAAAGGAATTAAGTTTACTGACGTATTCGTATTGTTGTTGAATTGTATATGGTTCCACGAGTGAGCTTCTACTACCGGCTGAACTGTACCCCAGCCGCCCGATTGACCATACAATTCTCGTAAGTCACATGCTACGTATCTGTCGAAGGTAATAATTAGTAACAAACAAACAAAACCATATATTTTTTTATGTTTTAGAGTCATGCAAGGGAAGAAGGTGATACTAGCTCTGCCTTGGTTTCAGCCACGTTAAACCTAAACACCTGCCTCTTCTTGATTTCGCGCCCTAAAATTTGCAGCATTGTATGCTTAGTTGCAGTCATGTCAATTGTTGATCATTGATTATTACTCAAAGGGAAGTTCTTTACTAAGCCTTTTCATCTAACTGTTTGAATTTTTTGCCAACAAAGGGTCTTGTATTATCATCCCTTTTCCCAAAAATATTAATCTGGTGATGCCCCATATTTTTTAGATTGCAAAAACCAAAACATCCTTTGTATTTGTTTTCTACTTTCTTTTTTTTTAATCACTTTCTTTAAAATTGTGGGGAGAACTATTCCCCTAAACTCCGAATTGTGGGGGAATTGAACGAAAAAGAATCAACAGGTTCCTTCTCATTGTATAGCGTACACAGCCAATTAGTCGCACCCACTCAAATGATAGGTTTTTAGTTTGTTAACATTGCTTATCAGGGAGTGGCTGTTTGTTTTGCACATGAAAGATTCAAACCCTCCATGTTAATCAAAAAAATAAAATAAAATTTAACATTATTTTATTGTTTTTATTTTCTAAAACGTTGTGTGTGTTTTCTTTTTTTTTTTAGAATCTGGATTCGTATTGTCTATAGCAAAACTCCAAGAAAAGAAAAAAATACTTGAGAAAATACTACTCCTCCTTAGCTATAGCACACGCCTTAAGTTAAATAAATATTTTGAACTTCAAGTTCAATCTGACATTAAAATTCATTCATTATAAATATTTGTACTTAATCACCAACCTTAATATTTATTTTCTTTGTTCAATGCTGGTAACAGAACACCAAATAAAAGGTTACTGAATAATATCCTAGTTCCACGGCTCTCACGGCACTTTCATTACCAGATTCCCATATTCCAACCCCCTATTTTCCACAAGATCTATAACAGCCAATGCCAGTTTACTCATCAGCATCTTTTCCCCGCACGGCTGAAAGAAAGAGTAGACGAACTCATAAAAATTCGCGCGATGGTATGTATAGTTTTAGAAGAAGATTATTGCTTATGTTCCATTGATCACAATTATCTTTGTTTTGGTTACAGGAACAAAATGCTAAAACTGCTTTTATATCTGTTGTGGTACTAACTAATGTCTACATTTAGGTTGTCCCAATTGTAAAGCCAAAAGAATAAAGTGCAGTGAAGAACTCCCGTCATGTCACAATTGCATAAAGAAAAACTATCGTTGTGGATATCTCGATTTTCCAAAGGATAAACTAGATATGATACGAAAGAAAAACGACAAGAAGTCTCAAGAAATATTTGGGAACAAACAAGAAAAGCCGGTGGTCCATGTATCCGTTTCGGAAAATAACAATCAACCCCCTCCAGCACCAACTAGTTCCCAACCTCCAATGCAATTAGTATCCGATATTCTTCAGCATAGTTCAACTATTCCTATTAGCCATTTGGTTAGTGGTGGTATGAATGGTACTACTTCTACCAATTCTACTCAGAAAGCTCACATTCAATCTCCTTTCAATTTCCAAGAATCATCGGGAAATACTACCCAAACTCCTACTAATTTGACACCTTTATCTGAAACTCCCAACAACAGCAACCAATTATTCAACGATTACTTGCCGATGCCAATTCCCAAAGAAAATGATATGGATACAACTCCACCTAATATATTTAACAAAGTTCCTCAAGACAGTTTTGAATATTTTAATGTTCCATTCTCTAAGAATGACTTAAGAGTGGCAGTTTACACCGATTCAATGAAAAAGCTCATACATGAGAATAACAATTTACAATTACCATCTTACACTTCTGATGTTTTTGAAGCATTTGGTGGTGACGTGCAAAGGCAAGAACAGAATCAACAGTTCCACCTTCATAGTCAATTAAATAGCGCCTTGGGTAACGGAAATTTTAATGATTTAGATATTGACATGGATACAGATAACTTATCTTCTGATAGTTTTGAAACATCGAAAACATTATTCAACCATCATTTTGGTATAACTGTAAATGATACCCCTAATATTAGTGATAACATTATCTTACCATTCCCTCCACCCGAAACCCCGAAAATAGGGACGCCCCTTCCAAATGCTATGATAAATAATGTTACCCTTGCATCACTCGAATATCCTAAAAGGCTACAACAATCTTTTGCGAAAGAATTATACCAAAATGAACATGAATTATTACTTGAACAAATGAATATAATGATGTCGCCCATGTGGACTAAGGAGAATGATGAAATACTTTGGACTTCAATTTTCAATAAAGCTATCTCATTTGATGTATACTTTGCATTTTTCATGGATCGCTCATTGAATATTATATTGAAGGTTTGCAACAAGTCAATTCATTCAGGTACCAGTGTGACCTGTTTCACACCCAAAATCCTTGAACAATTAACGAAGAAATCTTACATGTATTATGGTCTGTTAATAAAGAATCTTAGGGAATCCATAGCTCTATTGGATATAGAATTTCCAACAGCAATCTCTTGGTACGCGAGTTGGTCTCAATTTCTAAATAGTTATGGCACTATTGATACCTTAAGTCTAATGTACAACGGATCCACGTCATTACTATGCAATGTACTTAATGATTGTCAAACATTGGAGCAAATCCCTCCTTCTTTGTCGGTGATCATGCATATTATAGAGAGTGATATTGCTGCATGTATTGTACCCGATTATAAATTCGATGTAATTGAGGAATTATACAAAGATCTAATTGATTTCAAAACTTTTATCATTTATAATCAAGAATTAACGACAGAGAATAATGGATATATTTTGAAGGCGTTTGTAGAAGTTGAAAACTTTTTAAAAGAATTGATTGAAGAAATCCATCCGAAAATGTTATACATTAATGGCTTTTATAAACCTTTGCATAAAGAGAATGACGATGATTCAGATAATTCAGATGATTTGAAGTTCATTTCTCCATCAATTCTTTTTGATTTATTGGTGAAATGGCTTAATGTTATTCCTAGTCATGCAATATCGATTGGAAATAATATGACACCCTTAAAGAAGACATTTTATTTGTTCTTTTCTGCAGTTGGAAAGGCATTATCAAATGTTTTCCCCTGCATTAGAAGTGTGGCATTGGTAGATGCCCTAAACATAATACATCCCCATGCGGACTTCGACAGCAAAACCTATCAATTTGATGTCTCGGAAGTTTCCAGTGAAGATCAATACCAATACTTGTATAATTTGTCCTCCAAATTGATTCGTATAATTACATTTTTCAACGTTCGTCAACTGGTAATTTCACATTATTTTGCTACAAACCTGGAATTGATTCCTAATGGGTGCTATATATTACTGGTCGAAGCAAAGCATGACAGGAATCATGTTGCACTTGGCGATATAATACAAATAGTTCCAGACAAAGTTAACATCAAAGAGGTTATGATAGACAATTTCAGTATAAACACAATTATCAACCTTTACAATTACCCCATTTTAAATGATTTTTATACCAACTTAAATGATGAATCCACCGAGCTCAAGTACGCTATCGAGCATGAGAACCATAACCAAAAAAAGCGAATTAAAGAATTTAGAGCTAAATACAAATCCAATGGATCTCTTATACCTAAAGCGAATCCAGAATATATCCATAATGATAATCAGTTACACGACTTTGATTATGGTACAGGCTCGTTTATATTTGATTATCGAATTGACTCAGTCCTAGAGTTCTTTCTTAAATACGAAAATCAATCCCGGATTCCCAGAACACTTAAGAAAGTTAAAGAGATGTTCACGCACTTTGAATCTGCAACTAAGGAGTTGAATCGAAGTATAGAGTCTGATCGCCATTTGCATCACATCAAAGGACCGGAAGGTAAAACGAAATAATCAAATTATATATAATAACATTCCATTCCCCAGTAGTATTTATATTTGTATACATAATAAATTTCGAATAATAAATATAATCTTCTTCACTTGGATTTAGCCGCCTTTGGTACGTCCAATCCTTGTCTTCTACGTAAATCTAGTAAATTTTGATCGCGCAGCACATCTAAACATGAGTGAACACCAAATAGAATTCATGTTGCATGATCATTCCCACAGAAGCTTCTTATTCGACAAGTTCTCAAATATAGCAGATTGACAAAATTGAAAGATAGAACTCATAAATTTTCTGGTGAGTTACATGCCCCACCCGGAAATCAAGAATCTCTCCCCAGCCTTTACAACCTTCAAGAAATTTTCACAACAGAATTCATTAGGCCATTACTACGTCATCTCAAAGTAACTTTCAGATCTTGTACAGATATCCAAGTTGCAAAATGATAAGTTCAAGGTACGCTAAATCACCTTTGCCATTATTGGTTTAAGACGTATAGATTTAGACAGATTCGATTGCGAGCTGGTTCTTGCTTGTAGTAAGCGCAAGACTTGGGACCGGCATAGTTAGATCCAACTAGAAAGTCCTGTTGTGGGGAATTGGGGGAATTAGCATTTCTTTCCGTTACTTAATTGCGACAGATTGGTCTTATAGTCCAACATCTGGGTCTCAAAGAGTCGAGGAAAGGGTGTTGACCGGCGGAATGGGCTTGTGATCCCCCACGCGGATTATTCGGTGAAATTATTGCTCTTCTGAACTAGATCGCAGTTAGTACTAATATTAGAAATTGAGTAAATAGCTGAAAATGAGAGACCGAGAACCGCCTGATGTAAGGAATCGCTCTGAGTAGGCACCAAAAACAATTCCAAAGACGTAGTACCTAAGGTTGTTCCAAATTGGACGGCTCATGATGTAAAGCTTGCGAAATGCGGTAATGCATACTTCTCGCAGGTGTAAGGAAGGGTCGCGGAGAGGAATACAATTAATATTTGTAACCAAGCTGATAAGTCATCTTCCCAATCTTGATACCAAGACAACTACTTAGTCCAATTTATAATCTTTCCCAATAGTGTTAAGCCTACTCGAGATATGACTATTAAGAACCCCAAACCCAAGAATTTCAATTCCGTTGCCAATCTAATAAACACCCACATTAGAAGAAATGCCTGACCTATTCGAGCTACCCCTTAAATACCCCTTACCTGGTTGAAATGTTGAGCTTCAGAATCCCAGACTCTTGCAACCTGGTGGAACCTGAAGGGGCGACCACAATTAGAGATTTTCGAAAGTTTTCGAGTCTAACAATTACTTGTCGACTTATGAGGATAATTGCAACAAGGGTTGATAGCTTCGGGACCAGGGGCATCTATTCCTGCAAGAATTAGATTGAGCAGAAACTGATTGCTTAGTCAGCTCGAAGAAATGGAAACCTTCTGGTCGTGAAGGCGCTTTACGGGACTATCATTGTCCTATCCCACATCCAACATAATACACACTGTTTAGCAACCGTGAGGTACAATTTCTGTCAGATAACTCACCGATGTAAGGGCTTTTTAGTCAAGGGAGAGTTAACTAGTCAAGCCCGCCAACTTGATCGCCTTACACATATCCATCAACGACCAGGGGAAGCCAGTGTCAGATCCAACATATCGTCAAAAGAACATTAAAATGGTAGATTTCCCGTGAGTACTCGTGCATGGGAGTTATGGTTGTCGGGGTTAAATCATTGCTTGGATCTGCAAATATGGCAAATACTCTTAGTTTCCCATACATCCATACATCCATGTATCGTTGGAGAGATTAATGAGGAGTAATGATTGTGCCTCTTGTTTGAGCTTTTGTCGGGCTTAGACTAGGATGACGGCTTGTTTGACGAGGCTAAGATGTTATGATTGTTATGCTTGTCTTAACGACGGAAGGTAGCAGTACGAGAGGACATTGAGACTATATATGCTACGTGATGGACTTGTTAACTATTGGACAATAACTTTATGGAACCTTTACATACGCTGGTTATCCTTCGGGACCAGATCACCACCCAATCCAATATGAAAATCGATAATACAAATTCCATTCCGTCTTAGGACAGTTTGGTATAGTTAGGATAGTTAAGAGGGCCCTTATCATTTGTAATGGGAATCTGATTAACCAGCTAACATATTCTAAGAAATTTTTTTATGAAGATATTGAACAAATCTTTATTAAATGCACTACTGTTAGTGTTAGTTACAATATTAGGGTGAATATCTGCAGACGATTCCATCAGTAAGGTGATAATAGTAGTGGTTTGTATTGAATTTGATATGAATAGCGATATGAAAACCCGCTGGCGAATCTGGTGATAGTACTAATGGGTTCTTTCAATTGGGAAACCAAGCATTTTAACTCTCCAAAACCTTGGTGGACTCCATCAGGTTGGAGCCAATCTTCGAGTTTACTTTCAGTTTGTTGTAGGTCAGTTTTTTTGGGTGGAACAAACTTGATTTCGTCTATTTGTTGAATTTATTTGCTTATTCGCTATTGATTGTAAGGAAAATGAGGCGAAACACTCCAACAGAACCTGAAAGAGTTTTCTGTGTGTGCGACTCCTCAATAAACTAGTCGATATCGAAGGGAAAACCTGCTCGAATAAGCAAATACGTAGGAGTACATTCTCTGGAATGATCAAGCGTATCGTTCCTCCAAACCTGTTGATCTGATCTCTTGGGTTCTCACAATCGACCGACGTCTTTTGTTATAACGATATATCCTCTGTACTGAATGGAGAGAAAATGATATTTGTGTCGTCGGTTTGGAACGAATTTGTACAGCACAAGCAGATTAACTTAAAATGGTAAATAGACGTTAAATTGTAAAAAGATTCTATTACTCGACATAGGATGCAAAACTGAGAATCATATGAACTGTTATACCTCAAGGGATATTAAACGCAATCACAGAATATAAGACTAAGGGAAATCTTGTGGAATGAGATTTTTAAATAGAATAGATTTATAATGAATTTGTTCTTGAATTTGAATAAAAAACGCAGTCCTGTATGCTCACTGGAGGATTCTGAGACCGATCTAGTACCCGCATTAAATTGAATCAGAGTTGACGGTTTAATCAAGTTTGGAAGATAGATGGGACAGTCTCACTGTTCTGAAGTCATAAAACGAAAGATAAGTCACGAAACAGGCTGTTGGGCACGCTATGGATCACGCTATTAAAATAACCATATAGTACAAGCTGATACTAATTTTGCCACTTTGCAACGGCTTCCATAAAGTAACAAACTGAAGTACGTCACTCGTAACGAGTGTATGATTATATTTTCTTTTTGGGAGTGTGATAGGAATTGGCGATGAAAATCTATACGTGGTTAGCATTTCAGACCTTTTGAGTTTGCTTCTTGGCAGGAAACTATCAAGATATGAAAGTGAGATCAAGTTTGATAAGAATTTAATGCCCCAACTTTTCTCCAACGGAGCGGAGATGCTGAAATCCACTCCTCATCGAAAGCGAGAAAATGTGTTTAACTGCAGAAGAAAAATGTATTATATCTAACCAATCTGGAAGGATGAATGTCCATCATAAACCAATAGATATAAGTCCACTCAATGCAGCTCGTGAAATTAATAGTGAAGGAATCGAAGGTCGCAAGAATGGAAGATGAAGTGGAAAAAAATTTTTAATTTGCCAGAATCCTGATTCTAGCAGATGACCCATCATAGGATACAGGAACAAATCAAGAACTTCAGCCAAGGTGTCAAAGGGTTACATCAACTACTCAGCTCTTATAGAATCAATTCTGTTGTTAAGCCTCACACGCAACTAGTTACGAAGCTGATCATGAATAAGGAAGAAGACCACCGCAAAACCTCTAAATTGACAGGGCGTGAACTATATGAGTCAATGGGGGCCCCCAAGACTATCCTAGCGCCTATGGTAGATCACTCTGAGTTAGCTTGGAGGATATTGTCGCGGAGATATGGTGCTCAGTTGTGTTTCACTCCCATGTTCCATGCACGATTGTTTGTTACGGATCCAAAATATCGGGCTCGGATGTGGAGCGAAATGGATGGTGATTCGAAACTAGATAGGCCATTAGTGGTTCAATTTTGCGCAAATGAGCCAGAGTATCTATTGCAAGCAGCGAAATTGGTTGAAGAAAAATGTGACGCAGTCGATTTAAACTTGGGATGCCCCCAGGGTATAGCCCGGAAAGGTAACTATGGCGCGTTTCTTATGGATAATTGGAATTTGATTCACAAGTTGATAAGAACTTTACATGACAATTTAAAAATTCCCGTCACTGCAAAAATAAGAATATACGAAGACTGGGAGAAGTCTTTGGATTATGCAAAAATGGTGTTGGATGCTGGCGCCCAATTTATCACTGTTCATGGACGGACGAGAGAAATGAAAGGACAGGCAACTGGTTTAGCTAATTGGAAGGTATTAAAACATCTTAGAGATAGTTTACCTCCAGATCAAGTATTTTTTGCAAACGGAAATGTCTTATATCCAAGTGATTTGGAAAGATGTGAACGTGAAACTTCATGTGATGCCGTCATGTCTGCTGAAGGAAACTTGTATAACCCGGGTGTATTCTGGACCCAGACGCAAGATAAAGAAAAGCAATTTGCTCGTGTAGATCTTATGCTTCGAGAATATTTTCAGATTGTCACTGAATGCGAAGGACATGCTTCTCGACTGGCTATGAAACCTCACTTTTTCAAGTTACTACATGCGTTCTTGAATGTTCACAAAGAATTGAGATCGGAAATAGGAAAGCTCAGTGTCCATGCTCCCTTTGAGGAGTGGGAAGCAATTGTTAAAAAGGTAGAGTCGAT
Organism: Spathaspora girioi; assembly: GCA_001657455.1. Lineage (NCBI taxonomy): Eukaryota > Fungi > Ascomycota > Pichiomycetes > Serinales > Debaryomycetaceae > Spathaspora > Spathaspora girioi. The sequence continues at coordinate 3,194 of LQMS01002238.1, read as the reverse complement.
TGTTGCCCAAATTTACGAGCAACCGAATATAGACGAATTAGACGCAATAAGGGAAGGTCCAATCGAGAGTTGGGGCGGATCTTACAAAGCAGTGCCTTATTGGAGATGTCAACCATATTTCAGAACTGTGGATGGTCAAAAACAGAATACCAGACTCCTCAAAGTAGCTGGAGAAAAAGAGTTGGTCAAATCATCTTCAAACGTAGAACATGGAAAACGAGGGGTTGTAGGCCAACTAATGGACCAAAACAATGTAAAGAGAAGAACACTTGGTGAACAAAATACCGAGTAAGAAGCAAACAATAGCTTATTCGATAGATTTTATAGATGCAGATTTAAAATACAAGCTAATAGAAGCAAATAGTATACATGTATCGCTAATTAAACACGGTACTCAAAGTGTCGCCTTCCCAGTATTTGAATCCCAAACCGTATCCCCATGGATCGCAAATGTATCTCTTGGGGCTTTTTACACCTACCTGCTCGAGCTTGTTTAAATCTTCTACCGATAACTGAGGCAATCTAATGATTGTCTTAATACGTTGAAGATTGGCCGACCGAGGAAGAACACCTCTCCCGTTCAAAATATGGTATGCATGAGCTATTTCATTAGTGGTAACTTCATACTTTTTAGCCAATTCTTGAATTAATGGGACCTTCAATACCGGGGCACCTGAACTTCCAACCGGGGAATAAGCAACAACTACAATATCCTTACTTTTGCAGTACTCGACTAAATCTTGCAGAGGTAATTGAGGATGAAGCTCAATCTGATTCACGACTGGTTGATACTTTTTAACTTTAGGTAACAATTGTTTAAGTTTCGGAATTGAATAATTAGAAACACCAATAGACTTTACCTTGGATGTCTTATCTATAATATCTTCCATTTTATGGTAAGTCTCAGTGAATTTTATGCCACTTACAGGATCGTCGTCATACCATAAACTCCCGTCATCATTTTTAGGTTCCGCAGGTAATCCACTTTCATCACCATGCAAGGCAACTGGCCAATGTTGCAAAAACAAATCCACATAGTCTAAGCCCAAGTCTTGTAATGATTTGTCTAAAGACTTTTCCGGGCTGTGCCAAAATGACGGCCAAACTTTCGTTGTGACAAATATATCTTCACGCTTAATAACACCTTCATCAAATAATTCCTTCAAAGCCTGCCCAATATATTCTTCAGTCCCATAATACCAAGCAGTGTCTATGTGACGATATCCAGCCTTTACGGCAGTTATCACTTGTTGCTTTAACTCACTGGGGTCTTCAGGAGGAACTGTACCTAACCCTAATGCTGGGATTGACCTCCCATTACTTAGCTTGAAATCAACTGTGGTGGCCAATTGCATTTTGGGAGTATTTGCTGTTGCTGAGTACTAGCTGTGAACAGTTTATAGGGAATGCCGATGGCCTTTATATAGTTTTTCACAATGGATGAGGAAGGCTGTCCTGTGTGTGGACGGCGGAATTTCCGGAACAGGAAGTGCTTCCCCCAAATGTGTGGGAGGAATTTTCGGCAGAAGAATCTGATAAAATTTGGGGGATTTTGCACCCATGCTTTGGACAAATAATTCAATATACAACTAAACATATACATAAGATAAATACACGGAAGTGTGAATGGTACCAAGATAACATCTAGCTAAAATAATACATAAAAAAAGAAAAGTTAATCAGATCTCAAGGTCTCCAACGACATCAGTATTGTCATCTTCTTCGTCTATCATAGCAACTTCATTGTTATCCATGTATTCATCATTCTCGTCATATTCTTCTTCTTCGTCACCTGTGATGATTTTGTCGCTCTGGGATTTCTTTTTCCCTTCGCTGTCAAATTCCCGGTTGGCATTAACGTTGGAATAATGAACTTTATTTATCCCTGTTAGGTGGAGAAAAGTAACCCGCTTTTTTTTCTTGTTGTAAATGAACCAATAATATGACCACATGGGTTGATAAGGGTATGTCAAATCTTCAAATATTGATTCGTCGGATGGTTGAAATTGATAAATTTGACAACCATCTTGCACGAACTGTTGCGGCGGCGAATTATTTCCTCCATTGAAATTTCGACTAGAGTTGAAACTATTCTTTCTGCTTCCATGTCCAGTATTGTGATTTACATTCTGTGCTGACAAGTATGGGGATGATGACTTAGAGGGTATTACTTCCATATAAGAATTTATAATGTCCCATATCCAATTCAAAATATCTTCCTTCTTTCCCAACGAAAGCAATATGTTATTAAACCTGTGAATTAATTCTTCTGCTGATTCAATTCTACAGAAGTTTTCTGTAGTTGGTTGTAAGTTAGTAAAATCCTGATCAGGAAATGTGCTATTAAGTATAGCGATTAAATAAGCAAAAGTTTTCCTGGTGGTAACATTCTTTAAAGGCCCAAATGGAGACTCATCTACTGCTTCATATTCACAATCATTGTCCTCAATTAATGATTTTGATAACAAAGACTTTCCATCATTCTGGTCTAATGGCAGTGAGCTTCTAGCAAAGTTGATGTTAGCCAGATTATGACTGGCTCGTCTATCTCTTTCAGTCATGCTTCCTCTTCTCGGTTCCCCATGAAGCGGAGGACTTGAACTACTTCCAAATATCGAAATTATAGAATTCTTCCGTTCCCTTTCCAAAGATCTCGAGAGTTGGTTATCTTCTATTATTTGATCTAAGTGTTTGTCAATTGTCTTGAACAACTTACGATCAGAACCGATGGGCTTCGTAGTAAATAAATCACAACCACCCTGTATCACCAAATTGTTGTCAGGAGAGTGAAAATTTAGCTCTTGATTAACGAGCTCTAGATCTACTTCATCAATAAACTAGAATATTTCAGTCAGTAACATAATCCAATTGGCTACCCCAGAGATTCAGGGAATAATATTGGTTCTACATGTGAGCACATACCTTCATTTTTTCTTTGCAAAGCTGGTTCTTATCTAAATAACTCTATTCGTATCTACCAATATATGGGGAATTCTCTATATGTGTGTTGCGTGTGTAAATATTTGAATGACCATTCACGTGAAGGTTTTGTGTTTTTAGAAGACTTTTTTCCGGGTGGTTGTTTGGGTGATTATCGAGTCGCGAAGAGGAAAAATATCACGCAGTGCACGACTGTCACGTAGAGCGAATAAATCTCCTATTTTGGTTGAGCGCGCAACAGTGTGTTCCATAAC
>LQMS01002239.1:0-26870 GCA_001657455.1 Spathaspora girioi | reverse complement strand
GTGTGCCTTATATAAGTAAATGACACATTAAGATCCCTTTTCCAAAGCGATCAAATTTAAACCCTTGTCGTGTAAAGCACAAAGTCGCTCTTAATCCGACATTTGTATTTACTACGCGACAACTATCAACCAGATAAGAATCAGTCTGACCAGTATATTAACACTGTTACTTAGGTTGCTTTTTATTCAGAACTTGGACCTGAAGGATGCATCCTAAGCAGCAGGGCTAATATACTACTGAACCTACTGAAACTTATCTGGCGCAAGGAATAATAAGATTCAATCAAAACTTGCCACCACACTTTAAAGCAGAAGCTTGCACACTAAGTAACGGTTGATACGTATCCCCGTGACCAGGACAGAGGTTTCGAAACTAATTGTACTCAATCCCTACACTGTCATATTCGGTGAAGTTGACACTATAAGGCGTAATAAAACACAACAACGAATATGCAAAAGATCGATATGTGGTCATGGATTCCATGTTGCACTAGGAACTGCTTCGATTACTCAGTTGATCATCATAAACTCTAAATTGATTTAACTAAAAATAAGTAAAAACCATAAACTGGGATTTATAGAATGCCTTATATAGATTTATTAAATGTTTCAGGTTAGAATAGTAGGTGATTTCTTATTGGCTGCCCATTTTTAGTTGGGGGTTCCTGGTAACAGGGTGAACAGAGTTGCAAAGGGGTATACCCTTTGGAACAAACTATCTTTAGAACATCAACTGGACGAAACCGAAGTTGATAACGAAATTTATAGACAGATTGATTATCAATTGAGTGAGAACGATGTTGGCTTGTAGAGGTAATAATTTCCAACTGAGTGAAATAGATGTCGAGAACGAAGCATATAGATGGTATTATCAACCTCACTCTTACACAGTCGATACTTCAGATGTTAGGATGGAGAGTATGTTTGCATCCACTTCGTGATATACCAACAGTAGTTTCTCTCTACTCTGCCGATAGGATGAAAAGAGTGATAATAGCTCAGCTGTGTTATACACCAACCGTGGTTTCTCTCACAGTTGATAGATTGTGCTATGGTTAAACTACTTGACATATAAACTACTACAGATTACTCGACATGTCAGTACAAAACAAACATTTATTAATTAATTATTATACGTCTAACCTATTTAAGATCAACAGTATGTTCAACAACATCTTCATCCTTACCATCAGTTTCAGAATCTTCTTCAAAATCTTCATCGTGTTCAATATCATATTCTTTAATACCAAACTTACCTTCCCAACCATTATCAATCAAATAATTCTTAAACTTAATATCTTGTTCTAATAAATCATCTTCCTTCAAATGAGGAACAAAGAAGAAAGTAACTAAAATACCAAGTAACCCACAAATAGCAGCAATAATAAAAGTCCATCTTGGTCCTAAATTAGTTTGAATTGGGGTGAAACTCTTGGTTCCTACAACAGCACCAACTTTACCAATGGCAGCGGAAATACCATAGGCGGTACCTCTGATTGGAGTAGCATACGATTCAGCACTGATTAAACCCATACCATTACCTGGACCTAAATTACCCATAGACATCATTAATCCGTAAAAGACAATGAATAATGGAGTGATGGCTTTAACTTGATTATAAGCACATCCAACAATTAAACCGAAGATGATATAACCAGAGAATCCAATCATAATGGTATATTTTCTACCGATAACATCATTTAAATAAGCACCAACGAAAACACCAGGAAGACCAATAACACCTAATAATAAATTCCATTCAGCAATTCTTTCAATATTAGTTGGATCCTTAATGACATTACCAATAATACCAGCCGAGAAAATACCATTAGGGAAAGTAACGAAATCATACAAGAACCAAGCGACAGTGGTACCGATTAATCTTGGCCAAAAATATTTCAAAGCTAACCAATATGGAACACGTTGTTTAATGGCGGATTTAGTATATAATTCAGAAGTAACCATTTTCAATCTGAAATAGAAAACCAGTAATGGCCAGAAAGCACCAATGGCAAACATAGTTCTCCATAATGCATCATAATGCTTACCGGTGATTCTATTAACAATTAAAAAGATGATTAAGGCAAATGGACCACCGAATGACAATGGTAAATTAGTAGCCAAGATGAAAGCACCACCTCTACGCTTAACAGATTGATTAGCGGCTTCAGAAGCAGTAACGGAAGAAGATGGATATTCAGCACCAATACCGAAACCAGTAACACCTCTGAAAACAGTCAACATCCAAAACATACCATTGACGGTATTACCATGAGAAGCAGCACACATAACAGTACCGAAAATCAAAAAGATAGTAGCGGTAACAATCGACCATTTTCTACCAATATAATCAGAAGTTAACCCAATAACAACTTGACCGAAAATAGTACCAACAAGCGAAGCATTAGAAACTTGAGTTGACATTGAAGCAGTATATTGCTTTGGGTATTCAACAGCAAATACTTTATTCAACATAGACATAACATTATTTTGATAACCATCTGAAATTAAAGCAAAACCAGCACATAAAATCATAAGAGCATCTTTTAATTTAACACCCCCGGCATAACGTGCCTTTCTTGCTTCACCGTCATATTTAAAATGTTTCTTATGATCAAACTCTTCCGAGTTAACATCGACAGTATCAACAATCTTTTCAGTAGACATTGTATTGTGTATTAGTGATGATAAAAAGGTATTTCAAAATTATGGAATCACGGAATTTTACATGATCTATATATAGTCAGATTTGGTTTGGCCTTGTCATTGTATCCCAGACCGTGTCTTGTACATATGAATAGACAATGAATAAATGATCTAAAACAATAGCTAATGTTTTAATTTTCAAGGCAACCTTTCAAAAAAAGAACACGTTCGTAAATTTATTAATTAAAACTATTGACTGCATCCCATCTTCCTTTGTTGCAAAAAATAGTTATTTTACAACATGTTCTTGTAGTAGTTCAAACGAAGGAGGTTTAAGATTATAGAAATTTTTGTGCCGTTTGTTTGAATTAAGCCTCGTTCGGTAATGTAATGTATTCTGCCACGTGTATACCATTAAAACAATGAATACCTTATCATTTTAGACATTCTTGTTGCTATGTATTTCCCGCCCGTTGGTAACTCCTTCCCTTTGTTTGCCAATACGAAGGAAAGACAAAGTACATGTGGTCGGGGTCTTCCCTTTCGTCAGTTTAAGATTGCAAAAAAAAGAACGATTCATGTTATTTTGACAGAAAAAATAATTGGTTAAAAAATATATCAAAATGTCTTTTTTTCGAAAGGTCCAAGAAAATTTTAAGGTACAACAATCTCGTTAAGTTAATTCCTTGGCATATGTGGAGACCCAAACCCGTCAAAAATTCAATAAGGTTTTTGAGTTTCCTTCGATTGTAACTACGGTTTCATAGTGCATGTAGCGGCTACTCCCCACATTTTCCTTACATGCTCATTGATTTGAAATCACTCCCCGCGTGTATAGGACCTATTATTTCCTAAACTAGAACAATAATCATGAAACAAAGACAGCAATAGAACAATCAAAACTTCATGTGCTTTTCACAAAGAACGGGGGCTACCTCGGGATGTGCCGATGCTTCAATAGCATGTTTCGAATTCTTACAGATATAGTTAAGAGTCTTGTGGGGTATATACTCATCTAGCACCCACATGTTCTATTTTATTTCTACTTGCGGTTAAGAGTTCCGCCGGGAGGGGGGGCGTGGGTTGGGTTAATGGTTGCACATGAAGATTCTGGTTGCTATGTAAGATGAAATGGCGGCGCAGATATTATTGCCGCCCCTGGTGTGGCAACCTGGTCTGTCCCGGGGGAGGGGGGACATGCATGTTTCTTTGCAGATTATTGTGAATGCCCTGGGAATGCACGTTGAAGCGATATCATGCAATTAACTAAACGGCGATCTTAGTCCAGAGTAAAATTACAAGAAGTCAAAACATGCAAGATATTTTTTAAAGAATAGCCAAATCTTTATTTCGGCCCGCTTCGGATATTATTACCTGTTTTTTTCTATTTTTATTTGAGGTTTTATTTTTTAAATGACCGGCCTCGGGGAGCTTACCGAAACCAAAATATTTATTGTTTGTAACCTATCTATGAAACAATAATGAATAGAGTATCTTTACGATAGGTTGAAATCTTCAAGGATTATTCGATAAGAAGTAGTTTATAGCTTTCTTGGCGATTTTCTTTTAGTTCGTAATCTAAAGAAATACGTACGTCTTTATCATTGTACACAAGATCCAAGACTAACCTAATATTACACAAAGGTTGAGCGAGATGAGCTTCATCTAAAACAATAAAACATATCTCATCGTTTTTTTAGCCTAGATCGAGAGCAGCCGTGTAATACTGGTAGAAACGTGGTCTAGTAACTACCAGCTGAACGGACGTGACGAGCTTTACTAAAACAATAAAACATTACTAGAGCAGGTTTAGCCTAGATTTAGACCAGCCGTTTATTTCTGATGGGAACGTGGTCAATCAAGGAACATGGACTTTGAAAAATCAGAAGATGTCAAGAATTAAAAAGCACACCACTGGAAGCACACCACCTAAGTTTTTCTTCCTTGGGGGTTTCTTTTTACTTATGTATACGCCACGTGGAAGGGAATACCTTGGGTTTCTAGAAATCATCTCAGGTTTTTTTTCTTGGTATTTACGATTCTATAGTTTAGTTTTAGACATTCATAGTATAGGTTTTCTATATGTTAGATATACGCCTGAAGTGGTCGAAAACCTTAGATATCGGACATCTCGATCTACAACTCAATGAGATAATCAGCAATTCACATCCGGTAATCGCCTTTACCCATTGCCCAGAGCATTGTCTAGAAGCATCCCCAGAAATTATTACCCCTGATTATCATGAGAGTTCCCAGATAAAACAAGAAAAACAAATTTAGAGAACTTTAAAAATAACCATATGGAACAGGAACAGGAGATGTTTTTTTTGAATTTCTTAACCCGGAATAACTTCCATAATTTGAACTCATAATTTTAAATATCATGGTAAATTTTTTAAGCAATGTCCCTGATGGGAAGTATCATTACATCATTAGCACGGGCACATAATTGCTCACACGGAAAAATTCAAGGAATCACGCAACCCCCACGGTTTTTTTCGATCTTGCCTTAGAAAAAGAAACTCCCCGAATTATATCAATTCTACAAACTAAAACTAATATTGAAGTGTTACACCTCGATGTTTTTATGGGGTATAAAGTCTGGGGCAGCAAGGGTGTAGCAAAAGGGGAAGAGAGGGGGATTATGTAACGCGGTAGTAATATACCGTCCCCTCATAGATCTAGCGGAGTGCTTGAATTAGAACAATAGGGCACAACAAAAAAAATGATGCCTACCCCTAAAAAGGGAAAGCAACGCGCATACATAAAAAAAACTTTTCAAAGGGAAGGTTGTGGCGACATTGAAATCAAAAAAAACTGTTGGGGGGATTGAGGGGGAAAAGATGTGGAGTCGTGGGGTGCCGTTTAATGGTTTTTTTTTTTAGTTAGTGCTCTGAGAATTTAAAAAAGTACAACTCCGTAAACTTTAAAAGTTTATTTGGGGAATGTGGGTGTGTGGGAGTTTGGACTGGTGGAGGTGTGGGTGGGAGTGTGTGGGTTTTACCTAGATAAGGTTTTTGGTTAAGAAATTGACATTTCCGAAAGCCGCATGGTTTATGTTGGGTCAGAAATTTTATTATATCTCTCGCATATTAAAATATCTCTCATCGAGATAGTGGGAGATATTATATAACATCGACCGAATTTCTCTTCCTTTTTAAGCCAATGGTAGCAAAAAAAAAGGACCAAGACGGAGTTTACCGCAGGGCAAAAAGAAAAAGAAATTTAGAAATTTGCGATATTATTTGCTCTTTTTTTTAAAATTATTTTTTTTTTAATTTTTTTTATGTAATTTTAAACCGCAAATATATAAAAAAAGCTGCAGCAAAAAAAGAAATCAAATTAAAATAAAACATTATGGAAGTGTCAATTGTTAATTTTGTATTTAATTTTGCTGAAATTAAAACATTCAAATCCCTTGCAACAAACATTTAGTTTTTAAATTGCATTTCATTCATTCTTTCTTAAGGAGAACATTTAGTTTCAAACCGAAGAAGCCACAATTCGTACTGTGTTTTAGCCGACAATTCGCCACAGTACCCTCATCACACACCCACATATCAAACAAACAAAAAAGCAGAAAAATAAAAGGACCCGAACTGGCCCTACGATTAGTAATATACAAATTAGCAAACTTGTTACAAATCTAATTACACCTCATATCCATTCAATGATCTTAGTGACATATCAGCTATGATCTTAGTTAATAGAAATACTACTAACACATCTACCAATCCTATGGGTTCACCCAACACCACCACCTCCTCCTCCACCCCGGGCAATTCCAATTCACAAACAACTTTACAGGAGGAAAACATTCCAGGCCAGGAAAAGAAACCCAAGTTTAATATCCTGACGTTCTTTAAGAAGATCCCCAACATTAGCATATCCACATCCATGAACAGTAATAATAGCAGTTCAAGCAGCACTAGTAGCAATAACAAATCGTCATTATCACCAGTTATTACATCACAAGAACCAGTCACAAGAGCATCATCTACCATGACTGCAAACACACAACAACAGCCACAGTCACATACTATATTCGGTGAGATCGATGGTACTGGCAGTTTAAACGTCCCAGCATTCAATCAAAGTCAATATACTACCTTGGTACACGATCAAGAACGGTATACTTCATTCACAGCCGATTGTATTAGTTTACAAAATAGTGAAATGACCACATCAAATATGGAAGATGATGATGGTGAACATAATCATGCCTCTATAGTTAATGTGTTGGAAGGAAGTAGTGGTGGTAGTGCTACTACTTCAGGTAATGCATCAATTTCTTCAACAGGGAGTATTTCCAGTACGCTGTCGAAGAAATTATTCAAGAAGAAGAAGCAACTGGATGTTGCGAAAAAGAACAATGGATCGTTTAAGAAATTGTTACGACTTGGTTCATTTTCTTCGTCTTCCAAGAATGAAACTATTGATGAGGAAGAGACAGAGTATCATCCAGAACAGCTGCAGCATATTGAAGGGGAGAAACAAGAGGAGGATTTTGATGAAGACGAGGAAATTGCATATTTATCAGAACTGGAATCTGATTTAAATTTTGACCCAAATACCGAAGAAAGTCAATATGATTATAAACAAGGTGGTTATCATCCTGTATGTAAGGGGGAGATTTACTATTCCAAGAATTTATCCAATCGAGAATATATCATTTTAAGAAAATTAGGTTGGGGACATTTCTCCACGGTTTGGTTGGCAAAAGCAAGGTGCACTTGTAAATCAGAAGAGGAAGCTAGCGAAGATTATTACGTTGCTATTAAATTTGTTAAATCAAGTAAACATTATCTGGAAGCCGCTGAAGATGAAATTCGAATCTTGAAAACATTAAATGATCCAAGAAACAATTGTGATCATTTACCTAATAAATACAAGTCATATTTTGATGAAATAGGTACATCCCATCCTGGTTATTCCAATGTTATGAAATTATTGGACGATTTTCAAATTGAAGGTCCCAACGGGAATCATATTTGTATGGTGTTTGAAATCTTGGGTGAAAATGTCTTGAATTTAATTTATAAATATAAACGATTTTTCAAGAATGTTGATGAAGAAATTAAACGGAAGGCAAAGCAAGAGACAACAACAGTATCACCGGAATTATTACCTGAACCAAGCATAAAGTTTAACAAGTCAAAAATATCCAAGATTAACAGCACTAAATCCATGCTTAGTCTTAATCTTAACCTGAAATCAAGCACTGCTACTACACCTCCAAACTGTTCTTGTTCAACTGAGTCGGGTAGTATTTTCTCATCTCCAACAAACACAACTTCATTTGAACTTCAAGAGTCATTATCGTCATATACAAATTCAACCCGTCTGGTTGAACAACAACTTGATTCCATGGTTAAACAAATGAATTCTCAATCCTTGATGAAACTAATGAATAAATCAAAACATGTAGGTGGTATACCTTTGAATTTAGTTAAACAGATTGTAAAGCAAATGTTATTGGCTATGGATTATATGCACCATTGTGGAGTTATACATACTGATTTAAAACCTGAGAATATTTTACTTGATATTAAAGATATTAATAGTATTATCAAGGCTATTGAAGTGCAGAAATTGGCAGAATATAGACGTAGTTCAAGTGAGGCAATAGTTATTGGTGCCGGAAGAAGTAGGTTAAGTCGTGCTGGATCTTCGATATTCCGTAGGAATCTGAATCATGTAAGTAGTACTACCAAGGCCAGAACTTGGTCAGCTTCAAGTCTTTCACATTCTGGATCTTTACATTATAGACGCCTGAAACATTCCATAAGTGGCAAAAATGATTGTCCAATTCGTACTTCAAAACCATTTTCAAGTTCAATTACTTCGGAAGTGTTGTTTAACGATTTTCAATTTGAAGAATCGAGTAGTACTACTAGTAATGACAAGTTTTCATCATACCCTATGGTATCTCCAGGTACCAATACTGGGTCTGCATCTTCATTAACATATCCTAACAGTGGCAGCACCGATTCTACAAACACTGCTGAAATTCTGATCAAGATTGCCGATTTAGGTAATGCTACATTTGTAAATCATCATTTCACCAATCAAATTCAAACGCGTCAATATAGATCACCCGAAATCATATTAGGGTATAAGAAATGGGGATCATCCACCGATATTTGGTCAATTGGATGTATTATATTTGAATTAATCACCGGTGATTTCTTATTTGATCCTCATGATGGGAAATATTTCAATCGGGATGAAGATCATTTAGCTCAAATTATTGAATTAGTAGGGGAATTCCCCCTGGAGGAATATCTCCTAGATTGTAAATTAACTTCAAAATACTTTAAATTAAAGAATAACCTGATTGTCTTGAAGAATATTGATGCTTTGAAATATTGGAGTTTATTTGATGTTTTAGTGGAAAAGTATAAATTTGATAAAAATGATGTACAAGTAAAGTTGATTTGTGATTTTATTTGTAAATGTCTCAAGTTTGATTTGAATGACCGTTATGATTGTGGTTCATTATTAAATCATCCTTGGTTAAGCGAAGAAGATTGTTCCGATTTAGATTTAACAAGTTTACAGAATTTACCAAATTTACATGATGAGTTGCCAGGATATACAAATATCTGCAAATAGAAGTGGGGAGCTGACTTATTTATATATTATATTGTTTTTAGTTTTTATATTTAATGGTGGGTTTTAATGGTTTAATATATTATTTGTTTATATTGTCTAAGCTGTAAATTTATGTTTCTTTAACATGTCGAATGTGATTGGATTTTCACATTCGGAAAGATCAAGATTACTATCATATTCGGAATCTATCGTGGGATCTCGTTGAACTTGAATATGGACATGTGTTTCTTCGTCGGACAGAGAGTCTGATTCTTCTGATTTCTCTGAGGGTTCGTCTTCTTGTTCCTCCTGTTCATGTTCCTCTTCATCCTGTTCCTGATTTTCTGCTTCGTGCTCCTCTTCGTGTTCTTCGTGTTCTTCCCGCTCTTCCAGATCTGCTATACTTTTTCCCTGTATACCCTTCGCCATTTCACTACTTAAGCTCTTATCTTTAAGCACATCATGAGCTGATTTAATCTTAAATTCAGCCTCATCTTCATCACTCTCCTCATATCTCATAGCAACTCTCGCTTTCTTTAATTTTCTCTCCGGTACCTCCTCTTTCCCCACCACCACCTCCTCCTTTTTCAAATCCTCAAAAAATGCTACATTTACTTCACTCGAAACAACACTTACAGGAAATATCGGCACACCATCATCATCAACTTCACCATCCACGATTTTCTTTACCGTATATAATGATTCACTACCAACAACTCTCCCAAATGGCACATACTGCGAATTCAATTCCGGTGAATCATTTAAAACAATAAAGAACTCATCAATTGAATTATGGTTCTTCTTACTCCGTATAGCACCTAATGTACCTCGAGTAAACCTTATCCTGGTACGAAATTCATCTGGTAAATTATATGATATTGAGTTGTTTACAAGTTTGATTTGGGAAGTATCGGAGGTGAATGTTAAATTGTTGTATTTCTGGTTTAGAATTGAAGTAAGGAATGATTTTGATGTTTGGGGTGTTTCTTTGGCAAAGAGTTCAATTTCTAATGGTCCTTTTGTTGTTTTGATGACTGCCTTTGCAGAGGGTTGTAACTCGGGCATACTAACATATACTATTCTAAACTATACAAATATTAAACCCAAGTCAACAAAATGCAATATATTCCAGCTAATCCTCTACTATATTGTAGAAGCAATATATATCATCTCGCTTGTAAGTCATATTAAAATGTATACGGCATATCCGGGTAACACCTTCGTTTTGAAAAACCACCAATGATTGAAGGAGAAAACATGATTTTTAATACAATCTTTTTTCTCAAAGACCGAAGACAAGGCCAAACCCAAACCCAAACTACAGGTCTAGTTTACTTCACATTATTTATATATAGACTACTTGCAAAATGTTGAGAATAACCAGATCAAGACCTACGGTTGCATCCTTACTCCGTTTCAATTCCAGCTTATCCCGTCCAGAAGCAGCCAATTTAACCAAAGAACAACTAAAATCTAACGAATTTGCCAAACAAGCACCAAATGAAACCTCCACTTGGTCTCCAACACAAGAATCAAGACTGGAAATCATAAGTAAATATCCATACCGATTTGTTCAAAAAAATTTACAACAACAACCAAGACCATATGCTGCAATTGATTTAATCGCAAAGGAACCAGTTAGATATTTGGGTCATGGTGAAAATGTTGCCGTGTGTGATGGTAATAAGGGGAGTACTTTACAAGGACACCCTAAGGTGTTTATTAATTTGGATCAACCTAAACCTGCTACTTGTGGTTATTGTGGTTTAAGATATGCCAAGGAGGAATTTAAAGAACTTATTGAAGCTCAAGGAAAGGCATGAGTTTGTAGCTTTTTATTAACATATATATAACGTCATTCAAGATTATTAGCTCTGTAAAATCGAAGGAGGTCCTTGTAGTGTCATATGAACGTAATACTGGTTTATTCTTGTATTTACCGACTTATTGTGTTGCGAGTTTGAAGATAGGACTGTTTGTATAGCTCGATTTGTATTAACTCTATAAACAGATTTTCTAGTTCTTTCATTTATATTTGACATGACTCCTTATGAGAAACCTAATAAGCTTTCACTCTCTTAATGACTCCAAATATTTAAATTAAACTTCGAACTGTTAATCTTGAACACGATTTGGATATACTTATTCTTCTTGAATTGCATTGAAATAGTTTGATCGTGATGCTTTTGAACGAGTCGGGAGAAGACGTGACTGTGAGATTAATAAAGGCTAGAGAGTTTAATATAGACAATCCGTGAGGAGTATTCCCCGAAGTTAAGCAAGAGTATCGCTAAGTCTATTCTTTTCCAATGGATTAATATTCAAGAAAGAGATTTAACTGCAAATTTAAGCGAGAGTGTGATGATCTATTGTATATTAATATATCCTATAAATCTTATCAGGGTTAATATTTGTAGTTCCAATGAAGAATATATGTTCATAATTTGCATATAAATTCACTATCTAATACTTGTTTATACTTGTCTTTGTTTGGCTGCCAAAATAAACTAAAAAAAGTTCATCACTTGTTTTCTTATCACAAATTTCTTAGCGCTTACATTTCAATCATCAAAATAATGTTTCATAATTCTTCATAATTTATCATCAAGATTCTACTACAGTTAATATTGCTTTAATATTGTTCCAACTTTCAAATAAAAGTATAATCACAACTTATTTCAAATCCTAAATCATTAAAATCAATCTGCATTGACATCCTAGAATCATTAATCCTTACGGCAAGAATCCATACTTTTGTCAATAATCAGTTCAAATTAGATCCACTATTATCAGTTGGTGAACTAAATTTCAACTGTTTGACTCTTTGGGGAATGGCAGTAGGGACAGTTTGATTCGAAATGAACTAATCCTGTGGTGGAATTGAAAAAGGTATTCAAATTAGATTCACAACGTAATAAGTTACCACTTCCATATCCCATTGAGCCAAGCAGTTGGATTTATTTCAACTAATTTGAATTTTGGTTTTGTCATTACTTGATTTTTTTGCATGGAGGAATATGTTTCAAAGATAATTTGCGGATTTTGTTGGATTTACATAGGTGTATATTAGTAAATAGTTGTATAGGGGCGCTGTAGAGTTGGGGGATCTGTAGTGTGATCCCCCTGGACACCGGAACTTACCCCGACTGGTAGCGGACAAGTCCCTCCACTAGAAGTTCGAAGGGCGAGTGTCAAGAATATCTGAGTAATCGCGACATTATATTCTGCGCCTTACGTGCGACATTTATTCTGTGTCAGGACGACATGTATGATACGTGAGTAATTCTTAGAACGTAGCAGAATCACTGATGCCTCGCTTACTTAAGGTGAAAATTCTGCACCTCTCAATAATTATATAGATATTCCTCAAGGGTTATAGTTAATAAATATCTACGCTAAGTTTTCTAGTAAACAAGTTATTATACGCAGGTATATATCTTGAAAGCGAGTCATGTCCAAATTTATAGAAGCATCTGGTAGCGATGTTTACATAGTCGGCCATTCTCCCAATAGTGAGCCAGGTAATAGAGTAGGTAACCTTCAGAGACCAGGGTCTACTTGAATCAATGGACCAGATCATATTCCAGCCTAGTTGTGTTCTTTTCGTTCAATTGTGCTATATTGTTTTGAAAAATAAAGAAATAGATTGCCCTGTGACCTGCTAAACCTTACAATGGGACTTGACTGCTGCATAAAAAAACCGCCAAGTGGCTTCGGGTACAGTACCAAATAACTTATTTTGATATGAGGCCTAACGTAACCTTGAGCATCATCTAAATCGGATGCTAGTAGTGATTGTACTAACAAATCAAGAATAGGATAAGTATAATAATAAAATGTGATAGAAAAAGATTCAAAGAGGGGAGCAAGGGAGCCAGGGAGCCTTGATTCTCTATAGGAAAACTTCCTCCTATTGTTTCTGATGGTTTTCTAAAAGCTTCCAACAACCTAAGGTTATGAGTTATTAAGTTGCCCTCGGTCATTTTATTGCGTTTGTAGTCTTGTTTTATGAACAAGATTAATTTCCATTAAAGTCGCTTATACTTGGAGAAATCTCACAAAGGGCAAATTAAAATGTCATTCTTTTTCATATGTTTCGCCGCCCTGAGAGCATAATGGAATAAAGTTTAAACCTTGTTGCATACAAGGAAGGTATAACCGACACCGCAAAGCATTCCGTTATAAATGGGAGAGTTTGCTCATATACTCTGTATATTTACAACTATTCTAAAAGAATGGTAATTGATAAATTTGCAATTTGTTATTAAATAGAAGTATTATACGTACAAACTGAGAAGAAAACCACTTATAAAATGCCATATTGGTTTTTCTTGTTATTCGTGTTAAGATTTGGTCTCTGTTTACAGAGTCCATTAGAAATGAGTTATGAAGATTCTTTAAAAGTTATTGTCGAGAATCAGGTTGATCCTACTGACTTTACTAAGGGAGTTACCTGGTTTAACACTACTGGGTCCGAACTTGAGAAGTATGGATTTACCATGATTGACGATTATGGCATTTATACATACACATCGTTTAATTACTTGACCTCTGTTTCCAATTTGGCAAGTTATTCAGTAGACAAAGGATTACATGGTGATTATGTTTTGTTATTGTATAAATACTTGTATGCGGGTGACCATGATAATACTGCTGCTAACCCGAAGTCGGATATGGTTTTAGATATCGCTGAGATGTTGAAAAAGAGTGATGCAACTAATACAATGCGTGATTCTACTAATCTCTTAGATCTTTTGTTGAATACGTCATCGAGTGATGAAGTTAGAAAGATTTATAAGTTAGCAGCTGATATTCCACCTGAAGCTTTAAAGGGAAGGCGTGATTTTGTAGAAGTCCAGTGAGCATATGGGTTTACTTGTATTAAGATTTAAGAAACAGAGGTTATTGAGGAATGTAAGGGAGTTTTATTTTTGCTAAATTATGTATTAGGTTCTGGGGCACCTATTGAAATTGCTATATAAATTGAGATTTTAGAATAGTGTTTAAATAAAGGAAAATATCCTATGTTGAGATATTTTTATATACTGGATAATTTAGGCATAATAAAGAGACCTATCTCTAAAATTGCCGATTAGCATACATTCATGAAGTCTCACTTCGGAATTTTGAATTTAAGGAAATCTTGCCATTAGTCCTAATATTATCTAACAATTCCGAGACAATCCTTTAGGATGTACATATAATAGATAACATCAGTGGTCGACTCTTCAAGCACCTAGTATAACTTCCTTAGGACTATACTCATAATTAACTGTGGACCTTTATCCCTATCTTCTCTTCAAAGGATATCCTATCTCGATATCCTAAACCCTTCTTCTTGTTAATAATCTCTTCTTCTGCTTCCTCTCATCAATTATTATAAAATTATACTTATTAATTGTTGTCCCGTTACCGTGATAATTCGTTGATTTCTCCAGCACGTAATGGGAATTTATATAAATTTCCTTCCTTTTTATATAAATCAATTGGTTGGGTTCTTCAATGGTTGTCACCGATGTTGGGATCCAAACATTTGTCTCATTTAAAACCGAGGGTAAATTATACAAGTTTCCATTAGTGTCGGAGCTCCAACACGATCAAATGTCTAATCGATTGATAACTAGGGGGTGTATGATGGAAGAATCACCTTTTCCTCGGATAATCGACGGAGTAACAACAAAAAACTTTTTTGACTCCTGTTATTGTTCTCTCCACCAATTCCCCACAATATCAATTGAAATATTTTCACATTTACTGATTCTTTGGCAATTACAATGATTTCTACATCACCATGAGTCAATCCAGTTTAGAACTGTCAGGAAGAGGGACCACCCGCTCACTCTTCATTGTTGATGTTATCCGGGGGGTTGCATCTGGGGTTTGGTATTCTAGAACCCATTTATTTCATGCATATTTCGTGATACCAATTGGATTAATAATTATTCTAATTGCATTATATGGATTAAATCAATTAATACTTGAAATCAATATAAAATTCCCGGCTTCTGTATTGGGATTATTACTTAATTTATTATTATTATGTTTATTAAGTTGGTTAAGTAGTTTGAATCGACCACATATTAACAAAGGAGCCAATTGGATATTAACCAATTATTTAAGTTTAATTAAACCATCAATGAATTTCACATTGAAATGGATCAATGTGTTTTTCATACCTTCATTTATAGTGTTGCCGTTATCTTCACCTATCACGTTTATTGAATGTTTGAAAATAGCCGGGGTTTTCGTGATAGGAATGATTGTGCTAATTTTAATTGATGTTTACTTTTTAAGGTTGTTGAAATTGGTGTATGGTAGAATAGGGCATGAACGAGAGCATGAGGAGGAACAAGAAGAGATTGAATTGGAGACTTTAAACTCGAGGAATGATTTAACTACCATTGATTTGACTAGTTTTGTTTCGGCAAAAGAGGGTCAAGATCAATTGGTAACTGCTAGAACTAAAGTGATATCGGAAAATCCATTTACTAGTAGTACACCACCTTCAGTGGTTGACATTCCTGAACCAAGTTATCAAAGACAGGGAAGTAGTAATATGGATCATCAGCTTGAAAAAATGGCAACCAATATTTCATATGTGGATCAAATATCAGTCGTAGAGCAAGT
This sequence comes from Spathaspora girioi, assembly GCA_001657455.1. NCBI lineage: Eukaryota > Fungi > Ascomycota > Pichiomycetes > Serinales > Debaryomycetaceae > Spathaspora > Spathaspora girioi. Next base: position 11,003 of record LQMS01002239.1, on the reverse strand, counting down.
AGAACAAGAACTACTAACTAGAACCGAAAAAGTTACCTTATTTACAGCAAACTATATTGATTGGATGTTATACTTTATCCTATTCATCGTGTCTTTACCAATATATTACAGTGGATCAATTCATGTCTATTTACCGTATCATTTAAGTATTACCATCCTTGCCTATTACTTTGCCTTGACAATCCCTCAGAGATATCCAGTTACAAAAAATTTCGCACATCCAATATTAACCCTGACTGGGATAATCTTATTCATATGTTTCATTGGTTCATTAATTGATCACAAGGGTAAACCACAAGGTTTCTTAATTGATCTACAGTATTATAAAACAGGTAGAAATTATTTAAATCTATTTAATACCAAGGAATATCCAAATTGGCCAGGTTGTGGAGATGTACTTTCTTCACTTATGGATATTTCGATTGTATCACTTTCATTACCAATGTTTACTCATAGACGCGATTTCATCAAGAATTTTTGGGTACTTTTCCCCACACTTTTAATTTCCGTGGTGGCTACATTCTTCTTATATCCAATAACTTGTCATGCTATTGGAATAGAACCTAGGCGATCAATCGGGTTTATTGGAAGATCAGTTACGATAGCTTTAGGTACACCATTAGTTACAGGTTTAGGTGGATCGGTTTCATTACTGGCGGTGTGTACTATATTATCGGGGATTATAGGAGTATTAATTGATGAACCAATGTTTAAATTACTTGGTGTAGCTAAGAATGATTATGTTGTTCGTGGGGTTACGTTGGGGCTTAATTGTGGTGCCATTGGCACGGCTCATTTATTGAATATTGATCCTCGAGCTGCATCTATTTCTCTGTTGAGTTTTGGCGTGTTTGGTACTCTTATGGTTATTATGGCTTCAATTGGTGTAGTACGCGAATTAGTTAGATCATGGGTTGGATTATAACGCGCGTTAGTAATTTTTTTTCTTGTTAATTTTTTACAACCACATCAACAAACTGTATAACACTGTATAGATTTACAAACCATGCATATAGATAAAGATAGTAAAGTAATACTCTTACCTGAGACAACATCGCCAACTGAGTTTAAAATTATACAACTTCCAATATCAAACAATTTAAGTCAAACAAAATCTTATTTATATGAACCAATTTCAACAACAATCTATGACCTTAACCAAATAAGATCCAGTGAATCAGCAAAATTAAAATCTGGTGATGCAGTGAAATCATTCGTTATAGAGTCAGAAAATTCAGACGGAGCAATTATTCAATCTCCTAGAACAATCATTTCTTCAAAATTTAACCTTTGTTATTTATTAATTTCAATCCTGTATAGTCAACAAAATGATACTCGATTTATAACAATTGATGATTTTATGGATAGATTAACTTGGAGTCACAATTTACCTGAATCAGTACTTGCTTCCGCACTTGAGAAAATATGTGAAGAGTTAAAAAATGATGATGTTTCATTCTATAAATTTTCATTAGAGAAATCTTTATGTTTTATAAATGAGAAAGTATTAGCCCTTGTTGATTTCTTTTCAAATTACCCTAATTCAATAATTGGTAAAATAAAAGCGGAATTGACAGATCCAACAAGTACTACTACTGAAGATATTTCTCAAGATATATTAAACCAGCTGATATTACAATATGCAATTGATTATGTGTGTAGTTCATATATTGAAGATTCAAATTTTAAAAAAGAATTAATTGATAAATTTGAATATAAATTTGATCAAGTTGAACTGTATGTTGCTGCATTAAGGGAAAAACAAAAAAGTCTTGCCTTGGTAGAGGCAAATATGAATGAAGTGATTAATACAACAATCAAAAATAGAAATAAGCAGCAAGAAGTAAAGAAGTCGACGAAAAAGACTCAAGTTAAGAAAGTTGCGGTTGGTAAAGGTGCCCTTGATGGATTTTTCAAAAGAGCTTAGAAGTTACAGTTGTGAAATGTACACAGGGTATCTTTAAGTATTTAGACAGCAAATATTAGTATTATTTAAACAGTATGAGTAATGTGGTTTACTTTATAGAACTAATAAATAGAAACTTTTGTTTTATCTGATGATATATTCATAGCATTAATCTCTCGATACTCTATTATTTACATCAGTTTTTTCAATTGCATCTTAAAAGCTGTCTCAACCTCGAACAAGTCTGAATAGTGATTTTTTTTGCAACGTTACATATTTTTCTTTGTGGACAAGCAAAATCTTGCAATCTTGCAATATATAAAAGGGCTGCAAAAACTAAATCTAAAATTTTAAAATATCCACCACTTTCTTTTTCTTCTTCATTGTAAACAAATCACAAATACAATATAATATATAATAGTAAGTCATATTCATGATAACATGCTTCAAGTTCCTTAGAATAAATACTAACCTTTAACTTATAGTCATAATCCAACATTGTTCCTAATATTCTAGCGCCAAACTTCCATAATCAAGCGTTTTTATTATCAAAATACCATAATCTCATTTTTAATCAAGCGCTCCAAAATTCAATCATATTACAAACACATCAGTCTCTTTTCCTGTTATGGGGAACTTAAATTGGTTTATTTGTTGTGAATTTATTGATATTTTGTGGTGATTTACTTGTGTTCAAATATCTTTGTTTTGCCTAATTGTTGAATATTGAATTGATGGATTGTTGTGGCATAATATTCTAACTCCCACAATCCTCAATTTATTATTATTCTACTAACAAATCTAGCATTACATTTCCTATTTCCAATGTTAGCACTACACCATGTTAATGGGCCATTGGCTCAACTAAAATCCTAAGATGATCACAATAATGAGTACAGCTATAGAAGAGGATATATTGTTGTCATTTTCTTGAAGCTAATTAAGCTGATGAAGGGTATTGAGAAAGGATCATCAATAACTCAAGGCAACAATCCCTGGTAAATTTCATTTTCGGGGAATTGAGTGGCATTATCCCATAAAACAGAAGATTAAAATTGTAATGAATGGTTTATACAAGGTCTTTAATAGTTATTTTATATATACAAATTATTTTATACAAATTATTTCTTATTTAAATTTTTATAAATACTCAAACCTTGAGCCATAAAACTACTAATATCGCCAACATTTGAAGGAATAACCACAGTATTTGATTCCTTAGCCAATTTACCAAATTCCTTAATATATTCTTGAGCAACTTGTAAATTAACAGCATCTTCACCACCAGGAGTTTCTTTGATAGCAAGAGCAATTTGTCTTAATGCTTCAGCAGTAGCTTCTGCTTTTAATTTGATAGATTCAGCTTCACCAATGGCTTGATTAATCTGTTCTTGTTTATTAGCCTCTGAAGCCAAGATTATTGATTGTTTTTCCCCCTCACTTACATTAATCTTTGATTGTCTTTGACCTTCAGATTCTAAAATCTCAGCTCTTTTCGATCTTTCAGCACTAACTTGTCTATGCATGGCATCCAATACATTTTGAGGTGGATGAATATCTCTAATTTCATATCTTAAACATTCAACCCCCCAATTCTCCCTAGCGGCACCATTAATGACTTCATTTATATTAATATTTAATAATTGACGTTCTTTCAATACATGATCTAAAGTCATACTACCAATTTCTGATCTCATGGTAGTTTGAGCTAATTGACTAATGGCAAATTTAAAGTCTTCAACTCCATAACTGGCCTTATATGGATCAATTACTTTAACATACAAGACACCATCTAATTCCAAACTAACATTATCGGAAGTGATTGCATTTTGACTGGGGATTTCAATTGCTGATTCCTTAAGGGATTGAACATAAGTTATTTTATCTAAAAATGGAATAAGAAAAGTTAATCCCGGTGGTAAAATCCGATGGAATTTCCCCATACGTTCGACAATCCAGGCTTGTTGTTGAGGAACAAATCGGATAATGGTGTTGGCTGGAAGTGATTCTCTTTGAAAGAAATTCAAGGATGATTGGTAGGGAGAAACTGAGCCAACTCCCGAATTCCTTCCGCCATTGCTGAAATTGTTTATGGTGAAAGACCGGGATAACCCAATAGCGGTTCTAGCTAAAAGTTGATGTTGACGTGCAACTGGAATAAGCACACTCTTACTTAACATTTTGTAATATCCTTATTGAAGTATAACGTGTTAGTAGTTGAAGGCAAAAAAAGTTGGTGGTGAAAAATTCGGCTCCGCACTGGTCCAAAGTGTCAAAGAAAAATTAAAGTTGGCAAAATTTCTACCTCATCACAAGGTATAACAGTACATACAATGTCACGTTCAATTGAAATATCAGAAAATCAAAGGAAATTCCTCTTGGAATCGTTAAAGCGCGGTATCAGACTATCTAATCGATCATTTGATTCCATTCGTGATATTTCCATATATTTATCCCCCACGGAATATGGATATGTTGAAGTATCATGGGGGAAAACAAAACTTGCATGTAGAGTAACATCCACCATAACTACCCCCTATGATGATCGACCATTTGAAGGAATATTCACCATTAATAGTGAAATCAGTCCTATGGCCCTGTTAAAATTCGATACTAATCGAAGTAATGAAGAAGTCCTCATATCAAGAATAATTGAAAAATCAATTAGAAGATCAAATTCTCTTGATTTAGAAAGTTTATGTATAATTGCTGGTGAAAAAGTTTGGGAAATAATGGTTGATTTAAATTATTTGAATTTTGATGGGAATTTTATTGATATCGGTTGTTTTGCCGTAATGTTGGCTTTACATCATTTTAAAAAACCCGATATTTCCATAAATGGAGACCTGATTAAAGTTCATGATATAAATGAAAGACAACCGGTACCGTTATCCATATTACATATCCCAATTTGTCTTAGTTATTCCTTTTATAATCTCGGTGATAAAGAACTGAATATTAAAGGGGAACAAGAGGATGAGATTTGTATATTAGACGCGGATTTGTTAGAAGAATTAAATCGTGATGGTTCGCTTGTTATAACCTTGAATAAGAATCGAGAAGTGATTCAATTGAGTAAGAATGGGGGATTACCTATAAGTGCTCAACAATTCTTGGATCTTGCATTTAAATCTATGAAGATTATTGACCAATTGACAGATTTAATTAAACTGGAAATTAAACAACATGAAGAGATGCGGTATAAGGCGGAGAATTTTAAATTACTTGAAGCAAGTGCGGATAGGTAATCAACTGAGCGAAAGCGAAGTTGATAGCAAAGTTTCAGTAGTTGAATGTGGCTTGAATATAGGGCTTGAGTAGATAGAGTTGAAATACTAACTTCGCTTTCGCTCAACGAAGTTTAGTTTGTATATTGTTTGAGTAGGGTTTGTAAATCATTTAAATATCAACATCGCTCTCGCGCTCAGTTGATAGTGGTACTATTTGCTTAATATATTAAAAACTAAACCCATTATATATACATATAGTCTAAACTAAATTATCGTTATTCTTAAAAACATAACCTTCCCCGTCATTACTGTCATCATCACTCTCTCCATTATCTGTAATCATTGAACTAGATTGTTGAAGGGAAGTATGAGCATTTGTTACTAGTGTTGTTGTTTGATTGGTATCCTCAGACACTACTATCGTGTCTTTATCAATTAACTTCTCTAATAATCCAAGTTCAATAGGTAAATTTGAATCTTTTCTTGATCTTCGTTTTATGCTATGATTATAGGATATTAATCCTAATAAATCAACCTTCTTTTTACTTGATGCTGTCGTTGTCGTTGTATCACTATCTACAGATTCGTAACTCCATGATTCAATCAATTTATCCAATTTTAATCCTCGTAAAATTGAATTACTTACAAGACAAATTATCCCTGTTATTTTCCCCATCATTTTTTTAAAACTTGAAGAAATAACCCAACAATAAAATAAATATTCCAAATAGAATATTAAAAATGCAATTAAAAATCCACAAACTACTGCCAATACAATATGATTAAGTAACCCCTTAATGAATTTAGCATCATCCATATGCCAAGAAGATCCTGGGGCAATAGCGAAAAATGAATATTGATGTGCTTTATAATCTTCTGGCATAAGAATTCGAACTTTCCCAGCTTCAGGAACTCCCCAACGTTTATATTGTTTCCACATAACTGATAAAAATAATGGTCCTGTAGAAAACATAATGGTAATATATGGCACTAACCAATTACGTTGATATTTCTCTAATGATTCTATAACTTTAATGAAAAATGGATGGTTTGGAACTGATCCCATAACATCATTTGAAATACCCGTAGGGATAGTTTTACGAACAAATGCTGGGACAGTTAAAAGTGGATCTAATTTACGTTCACAACCATCATCTAAATCAATATAAATACCACCATAATGCTTAAGGGCAAAATATCGAATAGCATCGGCTCGTTGTATAGGATATGGGTAAGAATCCCAAGTATGTAAAAACCAACCATATTCTTCACTTATAAATTCTCGAGCTTTTGCATCGGTCCATAGTATATATTGATAATCTTGATGTAATCTTACACAAGCTTCTTGACCATTTTTCCAAGCTTCCGGTATTTCACTGGTTTTATAAGTTTGATGAATAATTTTAGGTATTATCGGTGACCGATCTATTTTACCATCGGAAGGGTTTAATTCAACATCTAATAAAGCATCACTAAATGAATCATCATGCAATAACGTTATCAAATCAAATGATAAATAAGCTAGGAAAAGTATAAGAGCAACATGGGCCCATATAATATATTTCAATTCTTTTCTCATCCCTCAAACTTTAAGATTGATCTGAAATTAGCACTTAGCGACTGATTAATAAAATGAACTACTATGGCTTGAAATTTCTTGTTTTCTGGATATGAAATTAATTAAATATTAGTGAACGAATGTTTATGACCTAGTATCAACAAAAAATTTGCCTTGTAGCAATATCCAAGCCCAAATTACCCTTCTCTACGCTATCACGAAAAATAATAAGCAATGAAATACCAAAAAAAAAAACTTTTTGTCTTGTCAAAAATAAAACGGGAAATAAGTTTGACGACGTGTGATAAGTTTCCTCTCGAATCTTTTGGTCTAAAAACTAACCCAGGTTTCAAGAATAAATGGATTATACACAACTTAGTAAGCCTCTATTATATTTTTACTTAGAATAGGTAATGAAACTCTGGCGAATCTTTTTGGTAAAACAAACAGCTATAAGTAAATCCCAAGGAGCAAACAGAGGGGGAAATTTAGGTTGATATTTATTCCAAACTGAAATTTTACAATGCGTGACTGGCACAAATTTTTTTTGGGGGGCTGGGTTTGACAAAAATAAAATCGATCTTTTGGCTAAGATGACAATGATTCAATACTGGGCCCACAACTAAAAATAGCAAGGCAAATTAAGAACTCAGCCCGTGTCGTATTTAACCAATCTTTAAATCCGCCACGGAATTAAACATTTGTATGGATGGATCTTTCCAGAATAACTACTATCTACTAACTTTGGAATCATAGTTTGACCATCCTTTCATTGGATCAAAAAAAAATCAAGTTTAGATCGATCTTTGGCTTATAAACTACTAAAAGTATGGTTATAACTGCAGGTACCGTTTTAGTTTGATTTTGCAAAATAAAATAAAATCAAAAGAAACAGACCTCATTGAGTGAGATTCGATCTTGCTTGATAAACTTACTAACTGTATTTGACAGATATTAATGTTAAAGGAGAAAAGTGTATGTGAAATATAGAACAAAAAAATTGGTTGTAAAAAAAACATCATGTGGATCAAATTCAGGGTACTCGTAAATACGATGTAACCTGCAAAAAAAGGAATCAAGAATAGGGGAAATTGCAATTTAGTCGCGTTTCTTTTGAATTGTTTTGAGAATTTTTTAGATTTTTTTGTTTTGTTTTTTTTGCTGTTGACAACCAATTATTGTTTTCTTAACAATGGTAGCAAATTATTTGTAGCCCTTGTTCAGTCAAAAGATTTGTCACGTTTAAGCTGAATAGTAAATACATCTTCCGTCAATAATAGAACACGACATCTTTAGCCAAGTTGAGCAGCTTGAGGTGCCAGTACATCGTATCACATACAACGTATCGCATATATTACAATTTACATTTGAATTGCATTAATTTTTACGTTTAAATTGGACTTTGACAACAGAGGTTATATTTTTGGAAAATGGTTGCGAAAAATAACTATTACTACTTCATAACCAGATATTCTTCTTAATATATTTACTAAAATTTGTTAAATTATATTAATCATCGTAAACCTCATAAATCAATATACGAGAATAACCTTACCTCTAGATGGATGATACTATACTTCTCTTAGATTAACCATACCACAAATAGCTTATCTTAGGCTCAACTATTGAGTCCTGAGTGATATTGGACTCGCAACGATGACTTACTGGGTACGTAAAGTACCAAAAAAATACCATAATAGCTATTGATGAACTCCACATGAGGTTTTGACCTACAATTTTCCTCAGAAAATCATCCAGGGGAATTTTTATAGGTTTGAATAGTCAAGTGTGTACCGCAAAATACTTATTATGCAAAAAAATTAATTATTTATAGTGTTAACAAAGCTGCAGCAGAACAAAAAAACCAAGCATTTCAAAATGCTCTTAAATACAGGTTCTTAAATATCAAAGACAACCTTTTATCCTTATACTAGTATTCTCTCTCACATCTTATTTTGAACTGTACTAATGTCACCCAACACCTTCGAAATTGTAAGAAATAGCCTACTCTACGGATTTTTTTTAAACAAACATATATTTAAAATACATATCTAACGTACTTACAAATATAAACCGAAAATGGTGTAAAACAATCAATGATTCGCAAACCAATGATTATATCAAGAAAGTTAAAAATGGTAAAAATAATATCCAAGCCAATTAAAGAGTTTCAAACAACTTCAATATGAAACTTTAAAAAGTAATAAACCGAAATTGGGATAAATGGGTAACGAAAGGTTAGGAAAACAAGGGCACCTTCGTGAAGAAAATCGAAAATCGAAAATAATGTAATAAAAAAAATTCATCGTCTGATATTAGTCGGAAATCAATGAATTCAAATAAACATCAAGGAGATTGAAGTGATCAAACTGACCAAAGCAAACTTGGAAGGTCTGGAAATAGACGACGAGGAACTTTCAGCTTGAGCAACTGGTGTGACAGAAGTCGATGAACCAGGGGTAGTAGCTTCTGATGCAGAAGAAACCGCAGCAACAGCGACAGGTGAACCTTCAGTATTTGAACCACCAGCAATGGCTTCTGATGCAGAAGGTGTAACGGCACCGGCAGCAGTAGCAGCAGGTGAACCTTCAGTGTTTGCACCACCAGCGATAGCTTCTGATGCAGAAGGTGCAACAGCAGCGGCAATAGCTTCTGAAACAGAAGGTGTAACAGCAGCGGCAGGTGTTGCTTCAGAATTTGAAATACCAATACCAGTTGGAGAAGCTTCAGCCTCAGCAACATTAGAACCAGAAATAATATTGTTTTTACCAGAGCCAACAGAGTTTGGAATGGCAGTAGCAGTAGCAAAAACATTTGTAGTTGTATCAGTTCCAAATGAACCACCTGCATGATGGTGATCATCATATGTGCGAGAACCTTGACCATTATAGCTTGGATAGCCTACACCAGGTGCATTATTGGGAGAATTTCCACCAATGGAACCATGTGGAAGCTTATCAGAACCAGGACCAAAATTATCATTTACACCAGAACCAGGTCTGGAGCCAGTATCAGGAATCTTAGCAGAACCAGGACCATAATTATCAGTTGGACCAGAACCAGGTCTGGAACCAGAATCATGAGGCAACTTATTAGAACCAGGACCATAGTTATCGTTTGGACCAGAACCAGGTCTATTCCAACCATTTGGACTAGAATCATGTCCAGAACCAGAATCATCAGGAGTCTTATCAGAACCAGGTCTATTCCAACCATTTGGACTAGAATCATGTCTGGAACCAGTAGGTAAAGCAGGAACAGTTATATATTCAGTAATAGGGTTAACAACAGTTGATGTAGATTTCTCTTCAACACATCTACCTCTGGCACAATAGGTTACAGTAACATCCTTCTTTTCAGTAGTGTACTTAACATAAGGTTCGCTAACATAAGCATCCTTAAGTGGGATTGTAGAAGTAACTGGTCTACCCTTGGAATCAGTAGTAACAAAAACACCAACGGTAGTAGTGGTTTTCTTTCCATCTGGACAAGTAGTCGTATAAACAGTAGTATGATCAATTACCGTAACTGTTGGAATTCTGTGATAAGTAGTGGTTGGTCCATGTCTTGTGCTTGTCACAGATGATCCACAACCAGCCTCGCCTCTTCTGCATAAGGTAGTAGGAGTAGCCGAGGATGTAGAACTATGGGTTGAGGACGAAGTAGATCCGTGAGTTGAAGTTGAGGATCCACATCCAGCCTCGCCTCTTCTACATAATGTAGTAGGAGTAGCTGAGGATGAAGACCCGTGGGTCGAGCTTGAAGATCTATGTGTCGAGGTTGATGAAGATCTATGTGTGGAGGTTGATGAAGATCTGTGGGTCGAGGTTGATGATCTGTGGGTCGAGGTGGAAGATCTGTGGGTTGAGGTTGATGAAGATCTATGTGTTGAGGTCCATGAAGATCTGTGGGTTGAGGTTGAAGATCTGTGGGTTGAGGCCGATGAAGATCCACAACCAGCCTCACCTCTTCTACACAATGTAGTAGGAGTGGCCGAGGATGTCGAACTGTGGGTTGAACTCAGTGTTGGAGTTGACAGAATACTCGAACTAGTTGAAGACGACTGAGTACTTGAACTAACGGTTGTAGTTGACAGAATACTGGAACTAGATGCGGAAGACTGAGTACTTGAACTAAGGGTAGGAGTTGACAGAACACTGGAACTAGTTGAGGACGAGAAACTACTCGAACTATGTGTTGGAGTGGAGTGTGAGAAAGATCTGTGGGTTGGAGTTGAGTGTGAAACAGAACTGTAAGTGCTCGAACTATGTGTTGGGGTGGAGTGTGAGAAAGATCTGTGTGTTGGAGT